>CM026388.1:878059-925315 GCA_014843695.1 Archivesica marissinica | reverse complement strand
TATCATACAGGGTGTGGGTATCATACAATGTGTGGGTATCATACAGGGTGTGGGTATCATACAGGGTGTGGGAATCATTCATGGTGTGGGTATCATACAAGATGTGGGTATCATACAAACAAGGTGTGGGTATACTACAAACAAGGTTTGGGTATCAAACAAGGTGTGGGTATCATACAAGGTGTGGGTATCATACAAGGTGTGGGTATCATACAATGTGTGGATATCATACAAGGTGTGGATATCATACACGGTGTGGGTATCATACAAGGTGTGGGTATCATACAAGGTGTGGTTACCATACAAACAAGTTGTGGGTATCCTACAAACAAGGTTTGGGTATCATACAAGGTGTGGGTATCATACAAGGTGTGGGTATCATACAGGGTGTGGGTATCATACAAGGTGTGGATATCATACAAGGTGTGGATATCATACAAGGTGTGGTTATCATACACGGTGTGGATGCCATACAAACAAGGTGTGGGTATCATACAAGGTATGGGTATCATACAAGGTGTGGATATCATACAAACACGGTGTGGGTATCATACACGCTGTGTATATCATACAAACAAGGTGTGGGTTTCATACACGGTGTGGATATCATACAAATAAGGTGTGGGTATCATACAAGGTGTGTGTATCATACAAGGTGTGGATATCATACAAACACGGTGTGGGTATCATACACGCTGTGTATATCATACAAACAAGGTGTGGGTATCATACACGCTGTGTATATCATACAAACAAGTTGTGGGTATCATACACGGTGTGGATATCATACAAGCAAGGTGTGGGTATCATACACGGTGTGGATATCATACAAGGTGTGGGTATCATACACGGTGTGGGGATCATACAAGGTGTGGGTATTATACAATGTATGGGTATCATACACGGTGTGGGTATCATACAAGGTGTGGGTATCATACAAGGTGTGGGTATCATACAATGTGTGGGTATCATACAAGGTGTGGGTATCATACAAGGTGTGGGTATCATACAAGGTGTGGGTATCATACAAGGTGTGGGTATCATACAAGGTGTTGGTATCATACAAGGTGTGGATATCATACAAGGTGTGGATATCATACACGGTGTGGGTATCATACAAGGTGTGGGTATCATACAATGTGTGGGTATCATACAAGGTGTGGATATCATACAAGGTGTGGATATCATACAAGGTATGTGTATCATACAGGGTGTGGGTATCATACAATGTGTGGGTATCATACAATGTGTGGGTATCATACAAGGTGTGGATATCATACAAGGTGTGGATATCATACAAGGTATGTGTATCATACAGGGTGTGGGTATCATACAAGGTGTGGGTATCATACAATGTGTGGGTATCATACAAGGTGTGGATATCATACAAGGTGTGGATATCATACAAGGTGTGGGTATCATACAATGTGTGGGTATCATACAGGGTGTGGGTATCATACAATGTGTGGGTATCATACAGGGTGTGGGAATCATACATGGTTTGGGTATCATACAAGATGTGGGTATCATACAAACAATGTTTGGGTATCATACAAGGTGTGGGTATCATACAAACAAGGTGTGGGTATCATACAAGGTGTGGATATCATACAAACAGGGTCTGGTTATCATACACGGTGTGGATATCATACAAGCAAGGTGTGGGTATCATACACGGTGTGGATATCATACAAGGTGTGGGTATCATACAAGGTATGTGTATCATACAGGGTGTGGGTATCATACAATGTGTGGGTATCATACAAGGTGTGGGAATCATACAATGTGTGGGTATCATACAATGTGTGGGTATCATACAATGTGTGGGTATCATACAAGGTGTGGATATCATACAAAGTATGTGTATCATACAGGGTGTGGGTATCATACAATGTGTGGGTATCATACAGGGTGTGGGAATCATACATGGTTTGGGTATCATACAAGATGTGGGTATCATACAAACAATGTTTGGGTATCATACAAGGTGTGGGTATCATACAAACAAGGTGTGGGTATCATACACGGTGTGGATATCATACAAGGTGTGGGTATCATACACGGTGTGGGTATTATACAAGGTGTGGGTATCATACAATGTGTTGGTATCATACACGGTGTGGGTATCATACAAGGTGTGGGTATCATACAAGGTGTGGGTATCATACACGGTGTGGGTATCATACAAGGTGTGGGTATCATACAAGGTGTGGGTATCATACAAGGTGTGGGTATCATACAAGGTGTGGGTATCATACAACGTGTGGGTATCATACAGGTGTGGGTATCATACAAGGTGTGGGTATCATACACGGTGTGGGTATCATACAAGGTGTGGGTATCATACAAGGTGTGGGTATCATACAAGGTGTGGGTATCATAAGCAAGGTGTGGGTCTCATACAAGGTGTGGGTATCATACAAACAAGGCGTGGGTATCAAACAAGGTGTGGGTATCATACACGGTGTGGGTATCATACAAACAAGGCGTGGGTATCATACAAGGTGTGGGTATCATACAAGGTGTGGGTATCATACAAGGTGTGGGTATCATACAAACAAGGCGTGGGTATCAAACAAGGTGTGGGTATCATATAGGGTGTGGGTATCATACAAGGCGTGGGTATCATACAAGGTGTGGGTATCATACAAACAAGGTTTGGGTATCAAACAAGGTGTGGGTATCATACAAAGTGTGGGTATTATACAAGGTGTGGATATCATATACGGTGTGGATATCATACAAGGTGTGGGTATGATACAACGTGTGGGTATCATACAAGGTGTGGATATCAAACAAGGCTTGTGGATATCATACAAGGTGTGGGTATCATATATACCAGGTGTGGGTATCATACAACGTGTGGATATCATACAAGGTGTGGGTATCATACAAGGTGTGGGTATCATACAAGGTGTGGGTATCATACAAGTGTGGGTATCATACAATGTGTGGGTATCATACAAGGTGTGGGTATCATACAAGGTGTGGATATCATACAAGGTATGGGTATCATACAGGGTGTGGGTATCATACAAGGTGTGGGTATCATACAGGGTGTGGGTATCATACAATGTGTGGGTATCATACAGGGTGTGGGTATCATACAATGTGTGGGTATCATACAGGGTGTGGGTATCATACAGGGTGTGGGAATCATTCATGGTGTGGGTATCATACAAGATGTGGGTATCATACAAACAAGGTGTGGGTATACTACAAACAAGGTTTGGGTATCAAACAAGGTGTGGGTATCATACAAGGTGTGGGTATCATACAAGGTGTGGGTATCATACAATGTGTGGATATCATACAAGGTGTGGATATCATACACGGTGTGGGTATCATACAAGGTGTGGGTATCATACAAGGTGTGGTTACCATACAAACAAGTTGTGGGTATCCTACAAACAAGGTTTGGGTATCATACAAGGTGTTGGTATCATACAAGGTGTGGGTATCATACAAAGTATGGGTATCATACAAGGTGTGGGTATCATACAGGGTGTGTGTATCATACAAGGTGTGGATATCATACAAGGTGTGGATATCATACAAGGTGTGGGTATCATACACGGTGTGGATGCCATACAAACAAGGTGTGGGTATCATACAAGGTGTGGATATCATACAAAGAAGGTGTGTGTTTCATACACGGTGTGGATATCATACAAATAAGGTGTGGGTATCATACAAGGTGTGTGTATCATACAAGGTGTGGATATCATACAAACAAGGTGTGGGTATCATACACGCTGTGTATATCATACAAACAAGGTGTGGGTATCATACACGGTGTGGATATCATACAAACAAGGTTTGGGTATCATACAAGGTGTGTGTATCATACAAGGTGTGGATATCATACAAACAAGGTGTGGGTATCATACACGCTGTGTATATCATACAAACAAGGTGTGGGTATCATACACGCTGTGTATATCATACAAACAAGTTGTGGGTATCATACACGGTGTGGATATCATACAAGCAAGGTGTGGGTATCATACACGGTGTGGATATCATACAAGTTGTGGGTATCATACACGGTGTGGGGATCATACAAGGTGTGGGTATTATACAATGTATGGGTATCATACACGGTGTGGGTATCATACAAGGTGTGGGTATCATACAAGGTGTGGGTATCATACAATGTGTGGGTATCATACAAGGTGTGGGTATCATACAAGGTGTGGGTATCATACAAGGTGTGGGTATCATACAAGGTGTGGGTATCATACAAGGTGTTGGTATCATACAAGGTGTGGATATCATACAAGGTGTGGATATCATACACGGTGTGGGTATCATAC
Source organism: Archivesica marissinica (assembly GCA_014843695.1). Taxonomy (NCBI): domain Eukaryota; kingdom Metazoa; phylum Mollusca; class Bivalvia; order Venerida; family Vesicomyidae; genus Archivesica; species Archivesica marissinica. Next base: position 920,999 of record CM026388.1, on the reverse strand, counting down.
AAGGTGTGGGTATCATACAATGTGTGGGTATCATACAAGGTGTGGATATCATACAAGGTGTGGATATCATACAAGGTATGTGTATCATACAGGGTGTGGGTATCATACAATGTGTGGGTATCATACAAGGTGTGGATATCATACAAGGTGTGGATATCATACAAGGTATGTGTATCATACAGGGTGTGGGTATCATACAATGTGTGGGTATCATACAGGGTGTGGGAATCATACATGGTTTGGGTATCATACAAGGTGTGGGTATCATACAAACAAGGTGTGGGTATCATACAAGGTGTGGGTATCATACAAGGTGTGGATATCATACAAACAAGGTCTGGTTATCATACACGGTGTGGATATCATACAAGCAAGGTGTGGGTATCATACACGGTGTGGATATCATACAAGGTGTGGGTATCATACACGGTGTGGGTATCATACAAGGTGTGGGTATCATACAATGTGTTGGTATCATACACGGTGTGGGTATCATACAAGGTGTGGGTATCATACAAGGTGTGAGTATCATACACGGTGTGGGTATCATACAAGGTGTGGGTATCATACAAGGTGTGGGTATCATACAAGGTGTGGGTATCATACAAGGTGTGGGTATCATACAAGGTGTGGGTATCATACAAGGTGTGGGTATCATACAAGGTATGGATATCATACAAGGTGTGGATATCATACACGGTGTGGGTATCATACAAGGTGTGGGTATCATACAAGGTGTGGGTATCATACAAGGTGTGGGTATCATACAAGGTGTGGGTATCATACAAGGTGTGGGTATCATACAAGGTGTGGGTATCATAAAAACAAGGTGTGGGTATCATACAAGGTGTGGGTATCATACAAGGTGTGGGTATCATGCAAGGTGTGGGTATCATACAAGGTGTGGGTATCATACAAACAAGGCGTGGGTATCAAACAAGGTGTGGGTATCATACACGGTGTGGGTATCATACAAACAAGGCGTGGGTATCATACAAGGTGTGGGTATCATACAAGGTGTGGGTATCATACAAGGTGTGGGTATCATACAAACAAGGCGTGGGTATCAAACAAGGTGTGGGTATCATATAGGGTGTGGGTATCATACAAACAAGGTTTGGGTATCAAACAAGGTGTGGGTATCATACAAAGTGTGGGTATTATACAAGGTGTGGATATCATATACGGTGTGGATATCATACAAGGTGTGGGTATGATACAACGTGTGGGTATCATACAAGGTGTGGATATCAAACAAGGTTTGTGGATATCATACAAGGTGTGGGTATCATATATACCAGGTGTGGGTATCATACAACGTGTGGATATCATACAAGGTGTGGGTATCATACAAGGTGTGGGTATCATACAAGGTGTGGGTATCATACAAGTGTGGGTATCATACAATGTGTGGGTATCATACAAGGTGTGGGTATCATACAAGGTGTGGATATCATACAAGGTATGGGTATCATACAGGGTGTGGGTATCATACAAGGTGTGGGTATCATACAGGGTGTGGGTATCATACAATGTGTGGGTATCATACAGGGTGTGGGTATCATACAATGTGTGGGTATCATACAGGGTGTGGGTATCATACAGGGTGTGGGTATCATACAATGTGTGGATATCATACAAGGTGTGGATATCATACAATGTGTGGATATCATACAAGGTGTGGATATCATACACGGTGTGGGTATCATACAAGGTGTGGGTATCATACAAGGTGTGGTTACCATACAAACAAGTTGTGGGTATCCTACAAACAAGGTTTGGGTATCATACAAGGTGTGGGTATCATACAAGGTGTGGGTATCATACAAAGTATGGGTATCATACAAGGTGTGGGTATCATACAGGGTGTGGGTATCATACAAGGTGTGGATATCATACAATGTGTGGATATCATACAAGGTGTGGGTATCATACACGGTGTGGATGCCATACAAACAAGGTGTGGGTATCATACAAGGTGTGGATATCATACAAACAAGGTGTGGGTATCATACACGGTGTGGATATCATACAAACAAGGTTTGGGTATCATACAAGGTGTGTGTATCATACAAGGTGTGGATATCATACAAACAAGGTGTGGGTATCATACACGCTGTGTATATCATACAAACAAGGTGTGGGTATCATACACGCTGTGTATATCATACAAACAAGTTGTGGGTATCATACACGGTGTGGATATCATACAAGCAAGGTGTGGGTATCATACACGGTGTGGATATCATACAAGGTGTGGGTATCATACACGGTGTGGGGATCATACAAGGTGTGGGTATTATACAATGTATGGGTATCATACACGGTGTGGGTATCATACAAGGTGTGGGTATCATACAAGGTGTGGGTATCATACAATGTGTGGGTATCATACAAGGTGTGGGTATCATACAAGGTGTGGGTATCATACAAGGTGTGGGTATCATACAAGGTGTGGGTATCATACAAGGTGTTGGTATCATACAAGGTGTGGATATCATACAAGGTGTGGATATCATACACGGTGTGGGTATCATACAAGGTGTGGGTATCATACAATGTGTGGGTATCATACAAGGTGTGGATATCATACAAGGTGTGGATATCATACAAGGTATGTGTATCATACAGGGTGTGGGTATCATACAAGGTGTGGGTATCATACCGGGTGTGGGAATCATACATGGTTTGGGTATCATACAAGATGTGGGTATCATACAAACAAGGTTTGGGTATCATACAAGGTGTGGGTATCATACAAACAAGGTGTGGGTATCATACAAGGTGTGGGTATCATAGAAGGTGTGGGTATCATACAAACAAGGTCTGGTTATCATACACGGTGTGGATATCATACAAGCAAGGTGTGGGTATCATACACGGTGTGGATATCATACAAGGTGTGGGTATCATACACGGTGTGGGTATCATACAAGGTGTGGGTATCATACAATGTGTTGGTATCATACACGGTGTGGGTATCATACAAGGTGTGGGTATCATACAAGGTGTGGGTATCATACACGGTGTGGGTATCATACAAGGTGTGGGTATCATACAAGGTGTGTGTATCATACAAGGTGTGGGTATCATACAAGGTGTGGGTATCATACAAGGTGTGGGTATCATACAAGGTGTGGATATCATACAAGGTGTGGATATCATACACGGTGTGGGTATCATACAAGGTGTGGGTATCATACAAGGTGTGGGTAGCATACAAGGTGTGGGTATCATACAAACAAGGCGTGGGTATCGTACAAGGTGTGGGTATCACACAATGTGTGGGTATCATACAAGGTGTGGGTATCATACAAACAAGGCATGCGTATCATACAATGTGTGGGTATTATACAAGGTGTGGATATCATACAAGGTGTGGGTATCATACAAGGTGTGGGTATCATACAAGGTATGGGTATGATACAACGTGTGGGTATCATACAAGGTGTGGATATCATACAAGGTGAGTGGATATCATACAAGGTGTGGATATCATACAAACAAGGTGTGGGTATCATACAAGGTGTGGGTATCATACAAGGTGTGGGTATCATACAAGGTGTGGGTATCATACAAGGTGTGGATATCATACAAGCAAGGTGTGGGTATCATACACGGTGTGGATATCATACAAGGTGTGGGTATCATACAAACAAGGTCTGGTTATCATACACGGTGTGGATATCATACAAGCAAGGTGTGGGTATCATACACGGTGTGGATATCATACAAGGTGTGGGTATCATACACGGTGTGGGTATCATACAAGGTGTGGATATCATACAAACAAGGTGTGGGTTTCATACACGATGTGGATATCATACAAAAAAGGTGTGGGTATCATACAAGGTGTGGGTATCATACAAGGTGTGGGTATCATACAAGTGTGGGTATCATACAATGTGTGGGTATCATACAAGGTGTGGGTATCATACAAGGTGTGGATATCATACAAGGTATGGGTATCATACAGGGTGTGGGTATCATACAAGGTGTGGGTATCATACAGGGTGTGGGTATCATACAATGTGTGGGTATCATACAGGGTGTGGGTATCATACAATGTGTGGGTATCATACAGGGTGTGGGTATCATACAGGGTGTGGGTATCATACAATGTGTGGATATCATACAAGGTGTGGATATCATACAATGTGTGGATATCATACAAGGTGTGGATATCATACACGGTGTGGGTATCATACAAGGTGTGGGTATCATACAAGGTGTGGTTACCATACAAACAAGTTGTGGGTATCCTACAAACAAGGTTTGGGTATCATACAAGGTGTGGGTATCATACAAGGTGTGGGTATCATACAAAGTATGGGTATCATACAAGGTGTGGGTATCATACAGGGTGTGGGTATCATACAAGGTGTGGATATCATACAATGTGTGGATATCATACAAGGTGTGGGTATCATACACGGTGTGGATGCCATACAAACAAGGTGTGGGTATCATACAAGGTGTGGATATCATACAAACAAGGTGTGGGTATCATACACGGTGTGGATATCATACAAACAAGGTTTGGGTATCATACAAGGTGTGTGTATCATACAAGGTGTGGATATCATACAAACAAGGTGTGGGTATCATACACGCTGTGTATATCATACAAACAAGGTGTGGGTATCATACACGCTGTGTATATCATACAAACAAGTTGTGGGTATCATACACGGTGTGGATATCATACAAGCAAGGTGTGGGTATCATACACGGTGTGGATATCATACAAGGTGTGGGTATCATACACGGTGTGGGGATCATACAAGGTGTGGGTATTATACAATGTATGGGTATCATACACGGTGTGGGTATCATACAAGGTGTGGGTATCATACAAGGTGTGGGTATCATACAATGTGTGGGTATCATACAAGGTGTGGGTATCATACAAGGTGTGGGTATCATACAAGGTGTGGGTATCATACAAGGTGTGGGTATCATACAAGGTGTTGGTATCATACAAGGTGTGGATATCATACAAGGTGTGGATATCATACACGGTGTGGGTATCATACAAGGTGTGGGTATCATACAATGTGTGGGTATCATACAAGGTGTGGATATCATAAGGTGTGGATATCATACAAGGTATGTGTATCATACAGGGTGTGGGTATCATACAAGGTGTGGGTATCATACAAGGTGTGGGTATCATACAAGGTGTGGGTATCATACAAGGTGTGGGTATCATACAAGGTGTGGGTATCATACAAGGTGTGGGTATCATACAAGGTGTGGATATCATACAAACAATGTGTTGGTATCATACACGGTGTGTATATCATACAAACAGGGTGTGGATATCATACACGGTGTGGATATCATACAAACAAGGTGTGGGTATCATACACGGTGTGGATATCATACAAGGTGTGGGTATCATACACGGTGTGGGTATCATACAAGGTGTGGGTATCATACAAGGTGTGGGTATCATACACGGTGTGGGTATCATACAAGGTGTGGGTATCATACAAGGTGTGGGTATCATACAAGGTGTGGGTATCATACAAGGTGTGGGTATCATACAAGGTGTGGTACATACAAGGTGTGGTATCATACAAGGTGTGGGTATCATACAAGGTGTGGGTATCATACAAGGTGTGGATATCATACAAGGTGTGGATATCATACACGGTGTGGGTATCATACAAGGTGTGGGTATCATACAAGGTGTGGGTATCATACAAGGTGTGGGTATCATACAAACAAGGCGTGGGTATCATACAAGGTGTGGGTATCATACAATGTGTGGGTATCATACAAGGTGTGGGTATCATACAACGGCTGGGTATCATACAATGTGTGGGTATTATACAAGGTGTGGATATCATACAAGGTGTGGGTATCATACAAGGTGTGGGTATCATACAAGGTGTGGGTATGATACAACGTGTGGGTATCATACAAGGTGTGGATATCATACAAGGTGTGTGGATATCATACAAGGTGTGGATATCATACAAACGGTGTGGGTATCATACAAGGTGTGGGTATCATACAAGGTGTGGGTATCATACAAGGTGTGGGTATCATACAAGGTGTGGATATCATACAAGCAGGTGTGGGTATCATACACGGTGTGGATATCATACAAGGTGTGGGTATCATACAAACAAGGTTGGTTATCATACACGGTGTGGATATCATACAAGCAAGGTGTGGGTATCATACACGGTGTGGATATCATACAAGGTGTGGGTATCATGCACGGTGTGGGTATCATACAAGGTGTGGATATCATACAACGGTGTGGGTTTCATACACGATGTGGATATCATACAAGGTGTGGGTATCATACAAGGTGTGGGTATCATACAAGGTGTGGATATCATACAAACAAGGTCTGGTTATCATACACGGTGTGGATATCATACAAGAAGGTGTGGGTATCATACACGGTGTGGATATCATACAAGGTGTGGGTATCATACAAGGTGTGGGTATCATACAAGGTGTGTATCATACAATGTGTGGGTATCATACAAGGTGTGGGTATCATACAAGGTGTGGGTATCATACAAGGTGTGGGTATCATACAAGGTGTGGGTATCATACAAGGTGTGGGTATCATACAAGGTGTGGGTATCATACAATGTGTGGGTATCATACAAGGTGTGGGTATCATACAAGGTGTGGGTATCATACAAGGTGTGGGTATCATACAAGGTGTGGGTATCATACAAGGTGTGGTATCATACAAGGTGTGGGTATCATACAGGTGTGGGTATCATACAAGGTGTGGGTATCATACAAGGTGTGGGTATCATACAAGGTGTGGGTATCATACAAGGTGTGGGTATCATACAAGGTGTGGGTATCATACAAGGTGTGGGTATCATACAAGGTGTGGGTATCATACAAGGTGTGGGTATCATACAAGGTGTGGGTATCATACAAGGTGTGGGTATCATACACGGTGTGGGTATCATACAAGGTGTGGGTATCATACAGGGTGTGGGTATCATACAAGGTGTAGGTATCATACAAGGTGTGGGTATCATACAAACAAGGTGTGGGTATCATACAAGGTGTGGGTATCATACAGGGTGTGGGTATCATACAAGGTGTGGGTATCATACAAGGTGTGGGTATCATACAAGGTGTGGGTATCATACAAACAAGGTGTGGGTATCATACAAGGTGTGGGTATAATACAAACAAGGTGTGGGTATCATACTAGAGCTCGGGATGATCCAACAATAATCTGGCTACTATGTCTACCACGTCTACACCGTGTCAGCGATCAAAGTATTGTCTTGGGAACTGCGTTGCCTTTTTGAACAATTATTGTTGTTTTTGACACTTTGTCTGTGCTACAATCAATAAACAGCATGAACGTTAAACATGACAAATAATTCATGAAACATACATATAGACATTAAATATAAATGTTATTGCCGGAATCAAAGTTACTGGCATAGTGCTCGGTACTACCTCATGTTTATTCCATAATAGCAGCTACAACACCGATTCCTCAGTTGCCAGGCACGGGTGGCTAGAGCTGCCAGGTCATAGTTGCCAGGCACGGGTGGTGAGAGCTGCCAGGTCATAGTTGCCAGGTACGGGTGGTGAGAGCTGCCAGGTCATAGTTGCCAGGCACGGGTGGTGAGAGCTGCCAGGTCATAGTTGCCAGGCACGGGTGGTGAGAGCTGCCAGGTCATAGTTGCCAGGCACGGGTGGTGAGAGCTGCCAGGTCATAATTGCCAAGCACAGGTGATGAGAGCTGCCATGTCATAGTTGCCAGGCACGGGTGGTGAGAGCTGCCAGGTCATAGTTGCCCGCCACGGGTGATGAGAGCTGCCAGATCATAGTTGCCAGTCACGGGAAGTGAGAGTTGCCAGATACGGGAGGTTAGAGTTACCATGCACGGGAGGTAATAGTTGCCAGGTATGGGATGTTAGAGTTGCCAGGCACGGGACGTTGTAGTGTCTGTCGCGGTAGTAAGGACGTATGCTTGAAATGTCGTGGTAGTAAGGACGTATGATTGACATGTCGCGGTAGTAAGGACGTATGATTGACATGTCGCGGTAGTAAGGATGTATTCTTGACATGTCGTGGTAGTATGGACGTATGATTGACATGTCGCGGTAATAAGGATGTATTTTTGACATGTCGCGGTAGTAAAGACGTATGATTGACATGTCGCGGAAGTATGCACGTATGATTGACATGTCGCGGTAGTAAGGATGTATGCTTGACATGTCGTGGTAGTATGGACGTATGATTGACATGTCGCGGTAATAAGGATGTATTCTTGACATGTCGCGGTAGTAAAGACGTATGATTGACATGTCGCGGAAGTATGCACGTATGATTGACATGTCGCGGTAGTAAGGACGTATGATTGACATGTCGCGGTAGGAAGGATGTATGCTTGACATGTCACGGTAGTAAGGGTGTATTCTAGACATGTCGTGGTAGTACGGATGTATTCTAGACATGTCGCGGTAGTAAGAATGTATGCTAGACATGTCACGGTAGTAAGGATGTATGCTTGACAAGTCGTGGTAGTAAGGACGTATGCTTGACATGTCGTGGTAGTACGGATGTATGCTTGACATGTCGCTGTAGTAAGGATGTATGCTTGACATGTCACGGTAGTAAGGATGTATGCTTGACATGTCGCGGTAGTAAGGATGTATGCTTGACATGTCGCGGTAGTAGGGATGGGATGTATGCTTGACATATCGCGGTAGTAAGGATGTATGCTTGACATGTCGCGGTAGTAAGGACGCATTATTGACATGTCGCGGTAGTAGGGATGTATGATTGACATGTCCTGGTAGTAAGGACTCATGATTGACATGTCGCGGTAGTAAGGATGTATGATTGACATGTCGCGGTAGTAAGGATGTATGCTTGACATGTCGCGGCAGTGAGGATGCATGATTGTGGACCGTTAGTAATATGTAATAATGCGGTAGTAAGGATGTAATCTAGAAATGTCGTGGTAGTAAGGATGTATGCTTGACATGTCGCGATAGTACGGATGTATGCTTGACATGTCGCGGTAGTAAGGATGTATGCTTGACATGTCACGGTAGTAAGGATGTATGCTTCACATGTCGCGGTAGTAAGGATGTATGCTTGACATATCGTGGTAGTAAGGATTCAACAGCAGATTAACATAACTTTACGTTACACATTATGCGCTATAACTCACAGTAACACGAGTTTGGACATATCGAGGTGAATAGGCTCTAGCAGAGGCTTAATAACTGAACTACATAAGAGACAGTTTTGGGCAAGCAATGCTCGTTAGATAGAATGGCCAAGTAGCCATTCATATCAATTATAAAACCCCGTGGCTGGGCCTCGTATTAGTTTGCCTTTATTGATCAGTACACTGTAAATGATACATTTCTTGTTTGTAATTGCAAAATTATAATATGAGCGTGTGGGGGAATTTGTCACCGACGTCAGATTCCAGACAGGTACATTTACATAAAATTATTTATCAGTTACAACTTTTGTTCATTTATGCACTAGATTGATATGTTCCATAAAAAATAACGTCAGAGCAAATGCACTTTATATTCGAACTGAGTACACCGAATGTTACAGCTAAACCCAGGTTTAATGACATCTAATATTCAATGCCTGAAATAGTAATTTAACAATACATCTGATCTATTCTCCCAATTATAGTATAGGATATACTTACACTTGTCGTCATATAATACGTCACAGCCGGACATGGTGTCCTAATGTTCGTCCCGATCAGTGAGGTAAGATAGTACGTCACAGCCAGACATGGTGTCCCAGTGTTCGTCCCGATCAGTGAGGTAAGATAGTACGTCACAGCCAGACATGGTGTCCCAGTGTTCGTCCCGATCAGTGAGGTAAGATAGTACGTCACAGCCAGACATGGTGTCCCAGTGTTCGTCCCGATCAGTGAGGTAAGATAGTACGTCACAGCCAGACATGGTGTCCCAGTGTTCGTCCCGATCAGTGAGGTAAGATAGTACGTCACAGCCAGACATGGTGTCCCAGTGTTCGTCCCGATCAGTGAGGTAAGATAGTACGTCACAGCCAGACATGGTGTCCCAGTGTTCGTCCCGATCAGTGAGGTAAGATAGTACGTCACAGCCAGACATGGTGTCCCAGTGTTCGTCCCGATCAGTGAGGTAAGATAGTACGTCACAGTCGGACATGGTGTCCCAGTGTTCGTCCCGATCAGTGAGGTAAGATAGTACATCACAGCCAGACATGGTGTCCCAGTGGTCGTGCCGATCAGTGAGGTAAGATAGTACATCACAGCCGGACATGGTGTCCCAGTGTTCGTCCCGATCAGTGAGGTAAGATAGTACATCACAGCCGGACATGGTGTCCTAATGTTCGTCCCCCGATCAGTGAGGCCAGATAGTACGCCACAGCCGGACATGGTGTCCCAGTGTTCGTCCCGAACAGTGAGGTAAGATAGTACATCACAGCCGGACATGGTGTCCCAGTGTTCGTCCCGATCAGTGAGGCCAGATAGTACGCAACAGCCGGACATGGTGTCCCAGTGTTCGTCCCGAACAGTGAGGTAAGATAGTACATCACAGCCAGACATGGTGTCCCAGTGTTCGTCCCGATCAGTGAGGTCAGATAGTACGTCACAGTCGGACATGGTGTCCTAATGTTCGTCCCGATCAGTGAGGTAAGATAGTACATCACAGCCGGACATGGTGTCCCAGTGTTCGTCCCGATCAGTGAGGTAAGATAGTACGTCACAGTCGGACATGGTGTCCCAGTGTTCGTCCCGATCAGTGAGGTAAGATAGTACATCACAGCCAGACATGGTGTCCCAGTGTTCGTGCCGATCAGTGAGGTAAGATAGTACATCACAGCCGGACATGGTGTCCCAGTGTTCGTCCCGATCAGTGAGGTAAGATAGTACATCACAGCCGGACATGGTGTCCTAATGTTCGTCCCCCGATCAGTGAGGCCAGATAGTACGCCACAGCCGGACATGGTGTCCCAGTGTTCGTCCCGAACAGTGAGGTAAGATAGTACATCACAGCCGGACATGGTATCCCAGTGTTCGTCCCGATCAGTGAGGCCAGATAGTACGCAACAGCCGGACATGGTGTCCCAGTGTTCGTCCCGAACAGTGAGGTAAGATAGTACATCACAGCCAGACATGGTGTCCCAGTGTTCGTCCCGATCAGTGAGGTCAGATAGTACATCACAGCCAGACATGGTGTCCTAATGTTCGTCCCGATCAGTGAGGTCAGATAGTACGTCACAGTCGGACATGGTGTCCTAATGTTCGTCCCGATCAGTGAGGTAAGATAGTACATCACAGCCGGACATGGTGTCCCAGTGTTCGTCCCGATCAGTGAGGTAAGATAGTACATCACAGCCAGACATGGTGTCCCAGTGTTCGTCCCGATCGGTCAGTGAGGTAAGATAGTACATCACAGCCGGATATGGTGTCCTAATGTTCGTCCCGATCAGTGAGGTCAGATAGTACGTCACAGTCGGACAAGGTGTCCCAGTGTTCGTCCCGATCAGTGAGGTAAGATAGTACATCACAGCCGGACATGGTGTCCTAATGTTCGTCCCGATCAGTGAGGTCAGATAGTACATCACAGCCGGACATGGTGTCCTAATGTTCGTCCCGATCAGTGAGGCCAGATAGTATGTCACAGCCGGACATGGTGTCCTAATGTTCGTCCCGATCAGTGAGGCCAGATAGTACGCCACAGCCAGACATGGAGTCCCAATGTTCGTCACGAGCAGTGTCGTCAGATAGTACGTCACAGCCGGACATGGTGTCCCAATCTTCGTCACGAGCAGTGTCGTCAGATAGTACATCACAGCCGGACATGGTGTCCTAATGTTCGTCCCGATCAGTGAGGTCAGATAGTACATCACAGCCGGACATGGTGTCCTAATGTTCGTCCCGATCAGTGAGGCCAGATAGTACGTCACAGCCAGACATGGTGTCCCAGTGTTCGTCCCGATCAGTGAGGTAAGATAATACATCACAGCCGGACATGGTGTCCTAATGTTCGTCCCGATCAGTGTCGTCAGATAGTATGTCACAGCCGGACATGGTGTCCTAATGTTCGTCCCGATCAGTGAGGCCAGATAGTACGCCACAGCCAGACATGGAGTCCCAATGTTCGTCACGAGCAGTGTCGTCAGATAGTACGTCACAGCCGGACATGGTGTCCCAATCTTCGTCCCGATCCGTGTGGTCAGGATGGCACTGTACAACCAAACGGACTGTGTAACTATCATATATGACTGCGCGGTCACAAAGATTTAGGAGCACCAAAATACTGGAAGAGCCAACTCATGAACAATAAGTATATACATGTAACTAAGTCGTCAAACGAAAAGGAAAACAGTAGTTGATTTACTTTATAGGACACCGGTTTACTTACAATGAACGTTTAGAAAAAACATACCTTTTTTCAAAATACAAGTAAATGTGATGTTTGTTAATTTGATGGCTTATAGAAAAGATAAGATAAGATAATTATTTATTATAGTGACTTGTGTTTTCCAACATATTTTCAACATATATTCAGTATAATATGAAATGTTAACACCCGACCCAACGTGACTATGTCATCCTATGTTAACAGTTTTAAATAGCGTGACTATGCATCATTGAACATAGAGTATTATTTACATACTTATTACTAATTTAAAAGATAATTACTAAAATAATTACTGAGATAATTATACCTAAAGGTAATCGATTACAAATAACCAGAGATCATATAGGAATACTAGTAGTTTATGTAGATATACTAAGTAGCAATAACCAGAGATCATAGAGGAATACTAGTAGTTTATGTAGATATACTAAGTAGCAACAACCAGAGATCATATAGGAATACTAGTAGTTTATGTAGATATACTAAGTAGCAATAACCGGAGATCATATAGGAATACTAGTAGTTTATGTAGATATACTAAGTAGCAATAACCAGAGATCATAGAGGAATACTAGTAGTTTATATAGATATACTAAGTAGCAATACTAGTAGTTTATGTAGATATACTAAGTAGCAATACTAGTAGTTTATATAGATATACTAAGTAGCAATACTAGTAGTTTATGTAGATATACTAAGTAGCAATACTAGTAGTTTATGTAGATATACTAAGTAGCAATACTAGTAGTTTATATAGATATACTAAGTAGCAATACTAGTAGTTTATATAGACATACTAAGTAGCAATACTAGTAGTTTATATAGATATACTAAGTAGCAATACTAGTAGTTTATATAGACATACTAAGTAGCAATAACCAGAGATCATATAGGAATACTAGTAGTTTATGTAGATATACTAAGTAGCAATAACCAGAGATCATAGAGGAATACTAGTAGTTTATATAGATATACTAAGTAGCAATACTAGTAGTTTATATAGACATACTAAGTAGCAATACTAGTAGTTTATATAGATATACTAAGTAGCAATACTAGTAGTTTATATAGATATACTAAGTAGCAATACTAGTAGTTTATATAGACATACTAAGTAGCAATACTAGTAGTTTATATAGATATACTAAGTAGCAATACTAGTAGTTTATATAGACATACTAAGTAGCAATAACCAGAGATCATATAGGAATACTAGTAGTTTATGTAGATATACTAAGTAGCAATAACCAGAGATCATATAGGAATACTAGTAGTTTATGTAGATATACTAAGTAGCAATAACCAGAGTTTATATAGCATACGTAGCAATACTAGTAGTTTATGTAGATATACTAAGTAGCAATAACCAAAGATCATAGAGGAATACTAGTAGTTTATGTAGATATACTAAGTAGCAATAACCAGAGATCATAGAGGAATACTAGTAGTTTATATAGATATACTAAGTAGCAATACTAGTAGTTTATGTAGATATACTAAGATGCAATACTAGTAGTTTATATAGATATACTAAGTAGCAATACTAGTAGTTTATGTAGATATACTAAGTAGCAATACTAGTAGTTTATGTAGATATACTAAGTAGCAATACTAGTAGTTTATATAGATATACTAAGTAGCAATACTAGTAGTTTATATAGACATACTAAGTAGCAATACTAGTAGTTTATATAGATATACTAAGTAGCAATACTAGTAGTTTATATAGACATACTAAGTAGCAATAACCAGAGATCATAGAGGAATACTAGTAGTTTATATAGATATACTAAGTAGCAATACTAGTAGTTTATGTAGATATACTAAGTAGCAATACTAGTAGTTTATATAGATATACTAAGTAGCAATACTAGTAGTTTATGTAGATATACTAAGTAGCAATACTAGTAGTTTATGTAGATATACTAAGTAGCAATACTAGTAGTTTATATAGATATACTAAGTAGCAATACTAGTAGTTTATATAGACATACTAAGTAGCAATACTAGTAGTTTATATAGATATACTAAGTAGCAATACTAGTAGTTTATATAGACATACTAAGTAGCAATAACCAGAGATCATATAGGAATACTAGTAGTTTATGTAGATATACTAAGTAGCAATAACCAGAGTCATAGAGGAATACTAGTAGTTTATATAGATATACTAAGTAGCAATACTAGTAGTTTATATAGACATACTAAGTAGCAATACTAGTAGTTTATATAGATATACTAAGTAGCAATACTAGTAGTTTATATAGATATACTAAGTAGCAATACTAGTAGTTTATATAGACATACTAAGTAGCAATACTAGTAGTTTATATAGATATACTAAGTAGCAATACTAGTAGTTTATATAGACATACTAAGTAGCAATACTAGTAGTTTATATAGACATACTAAGTAGCAATAACCAGAGATCATATAGGAATACTAGTAGTGTATGTAGATATACTAAGTAGCAATAACCAGAGATCATATAGGAATACTAGTAGTGTATGTAGATATACTAAGTAGCAATAACCAAAGATCATAGAGGAATACTAGTAGTTTATGTAGATATACTAAGTAGCAATAACCAGAGATCATAGAGGAATACTAGTAGTTTATATAGATATACTAAGTAGCAATACTAGTAGTTTATGTAGATATACTAAGTAGCAATACTAGTAGTTTATATAGATATACTAAGTAGCAATACTAGTAGTTTATGTAGATATACTAAGTAGCAATACTAGTAGTTTATGTAGATATACTAAGTAGCAATACTAGTAGTTTATATAGATATACTAAGTAGCAATACTAGTAGTTTATATAGACATACTAAGTAGCAATACTAGTAGTTTATATAGACATACTAAGTAGCAATAACCAGAGATCATATAGGAATACTAGTAGTTTATGTAGATATACTAAGTAGCAATACTAGTAGTTTATATAGATATACTAAGTAGCAATACTAGTAGTTTATATAGACATACTAAGTAGCAATACTAGTAGTTTATATAGATATACTAAGTAGCAATACTAGTAGTTTATATAGATATATTAAGTAGCAATACTAGTAGTTTATATAGACATACTAAGTAGCAATACTAGTAGTTTATATAGATATACTAAGTAGCAATACTAGTAGTTTATATAGACATACTAAGTAGCAATACTAGTAGTTTATATAGACATACTAAGTAGCAATAACCAGAGATCATATAGGAATACTAGTAGTTTATGTAGATATACTAAGTAGCAATAACCAGAGATCATATAGGAATACTAGTAGTTTATGTAGATATACTAAGTAGCAATAACCAGAGATCGTATAGGAATACTAGTAGTTTATGTAGATATACTAAGTAGCAATAACCAGAGATCATATAGGAATACTAGTAGTTTATGTAGATATACTAAGTAGCAATAACCAGAGATCGTATAGGAATACTAGTAGTTTATGTAGATATACTAAGTAGCAATAACCAGAGATCATAGGAATACTAGTAGTTTATGTAGATATACTAAGTAGCAATAACCAGAGATCATATAGGAATACTAGTAGTTTATGTAGATATACTAAGTAGCAATAACCAGAGATCATATAGGAATACTAGTAGTTTATGTAGATATACTAAGTAGCAATAACCAGAGATCATATAGGAATACTAGTAGTTTATGTAGATATACTAAGTAGAAAATTATACATTATATGTTGAATGCCTCGTCATGACGTAACATGTTATTCTCTTACATCCAAATTTCAACAGGAATGGTTAGATATTTGAAAACATTCTATTTAAGATATATAACGATTTCAATGATACTTAATAATACTTATACAATTTATATATATGAGTAGTTTATAATATATATATTGTTTATATAAAATTTATAAATATGTATATGTTTTTTTTATACCTTATTTATTTTACAACGATTGCGAAGCAAGTTTTGACAACTTAAATTAATACCTCTCGTTGGCTCAGATTGAAAGCGTATATGCGGTCATTCATGTGGGAGGAAACCGAGTACCCGGAGAAAATCCACCTGTCCGACCATTTCACATACTTCCCTGTCCGAGGATCGAACCCGAGCGAGCGCGCTAACCACTGCGCTAATCGGACATATGTATATACCAATCATGTAAATGCATATGTACATTTATAGAATATTTAGAGAATTAATTACCTGTACGATATAGCAGGCTTGTTCTACATGTTATAATGTATCACTTCTAAAAAAAAAATATTTTTGCCGGAAAACAGAGAGTACGCTTGAGTTGCTATGAATGAACAGCTTATAGCTTATATCTAAAGTGCGGTATACAACATCATAAAAATGAATGAGCATCAAATACAACCATTTTAGATGAAATATGTATCGATTGAGATCACTTAACTTGTCTGTATTATTTGAGATGATATAAAGCGTGAACATGGAACAAGTGCGTTAATAATTGACATGCCATATCCTGCTAAACACATCTCAGTGTCATTTATAATTGATTTCCGCGCTTCCGTAATATTGCTCTGGAGGGCAACAACTGAACCGTATCATATATACTAGATATAGCATATATACCAGATATAGCGTATATACCAGATATAGCATATATATATACCAGATATAGCATAGTATAGTACGTCACATACAAGATATAGCATAGTATAGTACGTCACATACCAGATATAGCATAGTATTGTACGTCACATACCAGATATAGCATAGTATAGTACGTCACATACCAGATATAACATATATACCAGATATAGCAAAGAATAGTACGTCACATACCAGATATAACATATATACCAGATATAACATAGTATAGTACGTCACATACCAGATATAACATATATACCAGATATAACATAGTATAGTACGTCGCATACCAGATATAGCATAGCATAGTACGACATATACCAGATATAGCATAGTATAGTACGTCACATATACCAGATATAACATATATACCAGATATAGCATAGTATAGTACGTCACATACCAGATATAGCATATATACCAGATATAGCATATATACCAGATATAGCGTATATACCAGATATAGCATATATATATACCAGATATAGCATAGTATAGTACGTCACATACAAGATATAGCATAGTATAGTACGTCACATACCAGATATAGCATAGTATTGTACGTCACATACCAGATATAGCATAGTATAGTACGTCACATACCAGATATAACATATATACCAGATATAGCAAAGAATAGTACGTCACATACCAGATATAACATATATACCAGATATAACATAGTATAGTACGTCACATACCAGATATAACATATATACCAGATATAGCATAGTATAGTACGTCGCATACCAGATATAACATATATACCAGATATAGCATAGTATAGTACGTCACATACCAGATATAACATATATACCAGATATAGCATAGTATAGTACGTCACATATACCAGATATAACATATATACCAGATATAGCATAGTATAGTACGTCACATACCAGATATAACATTTAAACCAGATATAGCATAGTATAGTACGTCACATACCAGATATAACATATATACCAGATATAACATATATACCAGATATAGCATAGTATAGTACATCACACACCAGATATAGCATAGTATAGAACGTCACATACCAGATACAGCATATATACCAGATATAGCATAGTATAGTACGTCACATACCAGATATAACATAGTATAGTACATCACATACCAGATATAGCATAGTATAGTAAGTCACATACCAGATATAACATATATACCAGATATAGCATCGTATAGTACGTCACATTCCAGATATAACATATATACCAGATATAACATAGTATAGTACGTCACATACCAGATATAGCATAGAATAGTAAGTCACATACCAGATATAACATATATACCAGATATAGCATAGTATAGTACGTCACATACCAGATATAGCATAGTATAGTACGTCACATACCAGATATAACATATATACCATATATAACATAGTATAGTACGTCACATACCAGATATAGCAAAGTATAGTACGTCACATACCAGATATAGCATAGTATAGTACGTCACATACCATATATAGCAAAGTATCGTACGTCACATACCAGATATAACATATATACCAAATATAACATATATACCAGATATAGCCTAGTATAGTACGTCACATACCATATATAACATATATACCAGATATAGCAAAGTATAGTACGTCACATACCAGATATAACATATATACCAGATAGAGCAAAGTATAGTACGTCACATACCAGATATAACATATATACCAGATATAACATAGTATAGTACGTCACATACCAGATATAACATATATACCAGATATAGCATAGTATAGTACGTCAAATACCAGATATAACATATATACCAGATATAACATAGTATGGTACGTCACATACCAGATATAACATATATACCAGATATAGCATAGTATAGTACGTCACATACCAGATATAACATATATACTAGATATAGCATAGTATAGTACGTCACATACCAGATATAAAATATATATACCAGCTATTGCATAGTATAGTATGTCACATACCAGATATAGCATAGTATAGTACGTCACATACCAGATATAACATATATACCAGATATAGCATAGTATAGTACGTCACATACCAGATATAACATATATACCAGATATAGCATAGTATAGTACGTCACTTACCAGATATATCATAGCATAGTACGTCACATACAAGATATAACATATAGACCAGATATAGCATCGTATAGTAAGTCACATACCAGATATAACATATATACCAGATATAGCAAAGCATAGTACGTCACATACCAGATATAACATAGTATAATACGTCACATACCAGATAAATCATAGTATAGTACGTCACATACCAGATATAGCATATATACTAGATATAGCATAGTATAGTACGTCACATACCAGATATAGCATATATACCAGATATAGCATAGTATAGTACGTCACATACCAGATATAGCATAGTATAGTACGTCACATACCAGATATAGCATAGCATAGTACGTCACATACCAGATATAACATATATACCAGATATAGCATAGAATAGTACGTCACATACCAGATATAAAATATATATACCAGATATTGCATAGTATAGTACGTCACATACCAGATATAGCATAGTATAGTACGTCACATACCAGATATAACATATATACCAGATATAGCATAGTATAGTACGTCACATACCAGATATAACATATATACCAGATATAGCAAAGTATGGTACTTCGCATACCAGATATAGCATAGCATAGTACGTCATATACCAGATATAGCATAGTATAGTACGTCACATATACCAGATATAGCATATATACCAGATATAGCGTGGTATAGTACGTCACATACCAGATATAACATATATACCAAATATAGCATAGTATAGTACGTCACATATACCAGATATAACATATATACCAGATATAGCATAGTATAGTACGTCACATACCAGATATAACATATAAACCAGATATAGCATAGTATAGTACGTCACATACCAGATATAACATATATACCAGATATAACATATATACCAGATATAGCATAGTATAGTACATCACACACCAGATATAGCATAGTATAGTACGTCACATACCAGATATAACATAGTATAGTACATCACATACCAGATATAGCATAGTATAGTAAGTCACATACCAGATATAACATATATACCAGATATAGCATCGTATAGTACGTCAAATTCCAGATATAACATATATACCAGATATAACATAGTATAGTACGTCACATACCAGATATAGCATAGAATAGTAAGTCACATACCAGATATAACATATATACCAGATATAGCATAGTATAGTACGTCACATACCAGATATAGCATAGTATAGTACGTCACATACCAGATATAACATATATACCATATATAACATAGTATAGTACGTCACATACCAGATATAGCAAAGTATAGTACGTCACATACCAGATATAGCATAGTATAGTACGTCACATACCATATATAGCAAAGTATCGTACGTCACATACCAGATATAACATATATACCAAATATAACATATATACCAGATATAGCCTAGTATAGTACGTCACATACCATATATAACATATATACCAGATATAGCAAAGTATAGTACGTCACATACCAGATATAACATATATACCAGATAGAGCAAAGTATAGTACGTCACATACCAGATATAACATATATACCAGATATAACATAGTATAGTACGTCACATACCAGATATAACATATATACCAGATATAGCATAGTATAGTACGTCAAATACCATATAACATATATACCAGATATAACATAGTATGGTACGTCACATACCAGATATAACATATATACCAGATATAGCATAGTATAGTACGTCACATACCAGATATAACATATATACTAGATATAGCATAGTATAGTACGTCACATACCAGATATAAAATATATATACCAGCTATTGCATAGTATAGTATGTCACATACCAGATATAGCATAGTATAGTACGTCACATACCAGATATAACATATATACCAGATATAGCATAGTATAGTACGTCACATACCAGATATAACATACATACCAGATATAGCATAGTATAGTACGTCACTTACCAGATATATCATAGCATAGTACGTCACATACAAGATATAACATATAGACCAGATATAGCATCGTATAGTAAGTCACATACCAGATATAACATATATACCAGATATAGCAAAGCATAGTACGTCACATACCAGATATAACATAGTATAATACGTCACATACCAGATAAATCATAGTATAGTACGTCACATACCAGATATAGCATATATACTAGATATAGCATAGTATATTACGTCACATACCAGATATAGCATATATACCAGATATAGCATAGTATAGTACGTCACATACCAGATATAGCATAGTATAGTACGTCACATACCAGATATAGCATAGCATAGTACGTCACATACCAGATATAAAATATATATACCAGATATTGCATAGTATAGTACGTCACATACCAGATATAGCATAGTATAGTACGTCACATACCAGATATAACATATATACCAGATATAGCATAGTATAGTACGTCACATACCAGATATAACATATATACCAGATATAGCAAAGTATGGTACTTCGCATACCAGATATAGCATAGCATAGTACGTCATATACCAGATATAGCATAGTATAGTACGTCACATATACCAGATATAGCATATATACCAGATATAGCGTGGTATAGTACGTCACATACCAGATATAGCATATATACCAGATATAGCATAGTATAGTACGTCACATACCAGATATAACATATATACCAGATATAGCATAGTATAGTACGTCACATACCAGATATAACATATATACCAGATATAACATATATACCAGATATAACATAGTATAGTACATCACATACCAGATATAGCATAGTATTGTAGTCACATACAAGATATAGCATAGTATAGTGCGTCACATACCAGATATAGCATATATACCAGATATAGCATAGTATTGTACGTCACATACCAGATATAGCTAGTATAGTACATCACATACCAGATATAACATATATACCAGATATAGCATGGTATAGTACGTCACATACCAGATATAACATATATACCAGATATAGCATAGTATAGTACGTCTCATACCAGATATAGCATAGAATAGTACATCACATACCAGATATAACATATATACCATATATAGCATAGTATAGTACGTCACATACCAGATATAACATATATACCAGATATAGCATAGTATAGTACGTCACATACCAGATATAACATATATACCAGATAGAGCAAAGTATAGTACGTCACATACCAGATATAACATATATACCAGATATAACATAGTATAGTACGTCACATACCAGATATAACATATATACCAGATATAGCATAGTATAGTACGTCAAATACCAGATATAACATATATACCAGATATAACATAGTATGGTACGTCACATACCAGATATAACATATATACCAGATATAGCATAGTATAGTACGTCACATACCAGATATAACATATATACCAGATATAGCATAGTATAGTACGTCACATACAGATATAAAATATATATACCAGCTATTGCATAGTATAGTATGTCACATACCAGATATAGCATAGTATAGTACGTCACATACCAGATATAACATATATACCAGATATAGCATAGTATAGTACGTCACATACCAGATATAACATATATACCAGATATAGCATAGTATAGTACGTCACTTACCAGATATATCATAGCATAGTACGTCACATACAAGATATAACATATAGACCAGATATAGCATCGTATAGTAAGTCACATACCAGATATAACATATATACCAGATATAGCAAAGCATAGTACGTCACATACCAGATATAACATAGTATAATACGTCACATACCAGATAAATCATAGTATAGTACGTCACATACCAGATATAGCATATATACTAGATATAGCATAGTATAGTACGTCACATACCAGATATAGCATATATACCAGATATAACATAGTATAGTACGTCACATACCAGATATAACATATATAACAGATATAGCAATGTATAGTACGTCACATACCAGGTATAACATAGTATAGTACGTCACATACTAGAAAAATCATAGTATAGTACGTCACATACCAGATATAGCATATATACCAGATATAGCATAGTATAGTACGTCACATACCAGATATAGCATAGTATAGAACGTCACATACCAGATACAGCATAGTATAGTACGTCTCATACCAGATATAGCATCTATACCAGACATAGCGTGGTATAGTACGTCACATACCAGATATAGCATATATACCAGAAATAGCATAGTATAGTACGTCACATACCATATATAACATATATACCAGATATAGCAAAGTATGGTACTTCGCATACCAGATATAGCATAGCATAGTACGTCAATACCAGATATATATACCAGATATAGCATAGTATAGTACGTCACATACCAGATATGCATAGTATAGTACGTCTATACCAGATATACATTATACCAGATATAGCAAGATAGTACGTCACATACCAGATATACATATATACCAGATAACATAGTATAGTAGTCACATACCAGATATAGCATTACCAGATATAGCATATATACCAGATATAGCGTGGTATAGTACGTCACATACCAGATATAGCATAGTATAGTAGTCACATACAGATATAGCTAGATAGTGTACATACCAGATATATCATAGTATGTACGTCACATACCAGATATAGCATAGTATAGTACGTCACATACCAGATATAACATATATACCAGATATAGCATAGTATAGTACGTCACATACCAGATATAACATATATACCAGATATAACATATATACCAGATATAACATAGTATAGTACATCACATACCAGATATAGCATAGTATTGTAGTCACATACAAGATATAGCATAGTATAGTGCGTCACATACCAGATATAGCATATATACCAGATATAGCATAGTATAGTACGTCACATACCAGATATAGCATAGTATAGTACATCACATACCAGATATAACATATATACCAGATATAGCATGGTATAGTACGTCACATACCAGATATAACATATATACCAGATATAGCATAGTATAGTACGTCTCATACCAGATATAGCATAGAATAGTACATCACATACCAGATATAACATATATACCATATATAGCATAGTATAGTACGTCACATACCAGATATAACATATATACCAGATATAGCATAGTATAGTACGTCACATACCAGATATAGCATAGTATAGTAAGTCACATACCAGATATAACATATATACCAGATATAGCATCGTATGGTACGTCACATTCCAGATATAACATATATACCAGATATAACATAGTATAGTACGTCACATACCAGATATAGCATAGAATAGTAAGTCACATACCAGATATAACATATATACCAGATATAGCATAGTATAGTACGTCACATACCAGATATAGCATAGTATAGTACGTCACATACCAGATATAACATATATACCATATATAACATAGTATAGTACGTCACATACCAGATATAGCAAAGTATAGTACGTCACATACCAGATATAGCATAGTATAGTACGTCACATACCATATATAGCAAAGTATCGTACGTCACATACTAGATATAACATATATACCAAATATAACATATATACCAGATATAGCATAGTATAGTACGTCACATACCATATATAACATATATACCAGATATAGCAAAGTATAGTACGTCACATACCAGATATAACATATATACCAGATATAGCAAAGTATAGTACGTCACATACCAGATATAACATATATACCAGATATAACATAGTATAGTACGTCACATACCAGATATAACATATATACCAGATATAGCATAGTATAGTACGTCACATACCAGATATAACATATATACCAGATATAACATAGTATAGTACGTCACATACCAGATATAACATATATACCAGATATAGCATAGTACAGTACGTCACATACCAGATATAACATATATACCAGATATAGCATAGTATAGTACGTCACATACCAGATATAAAATATATATACCAGCTATTGCAGAGTATAGTATGTCACATACCAGATATAGCATAGTATAGTACGTCACATACCAGATATAACATATATACCAGATATAGCATAGTATAGTACGTCACATACCAGATATAACATATATACCAGATATAGCATAGTATAGTACGTCACATACCAGATATAGCATAGCATAGTACGTCACATACAAGATATAACATATAGACCAGATATAGCATCGCATAGTAAGTCACATACCAGATATAAGATATATACCAGATATAACATAGTATAGTACGTCACATACCAGATATAACATACATAACAGATATAGCATAGTATAGTACGTCACATACCAGATATAACATATATACCAGATATAGCATAGAATAGTACGTCACATACCAGATATAAAATATATATACCAGATATTGCATAGTATAGTACGTCACATACCAGATATAGCATAGTATAGTACGTCACTACCAGATATACCATATATCGATATAGCATAGTATAGTACGTCACATACCAGATATAGCATATATACCAGATATAGCATAGTATGGTACTTCGCATACCAGATATAGCATAGCATAGTACGTCACATACCAGATATAGCATAGTATAGTACGTCACATACCAGATATATCATAGCATAGTACGTCACATACCAGATATAGCATAGTATAGTGCGTCACATACCAGATATATCATAGCATAGTACGTCACATACCAGATATAGCATAGTATAGTACATCACATACCAAATATAGCATATAATAGTACGTCACATACCAGATATAACATATATACCAGATATAGCATAGTATAGTACGTCACATACCAGATATAGCATAGTATAGTAAGTCACATACCAGATATAACATATATACCAGATAGAGCATAGTATAGTACGTCACATACCAGATATAACATATATACCAGATATAGCAAAGTATAGTACGTCACATACCAGATATAACATATATACCAGATATAACATAGCATAGTACGTCACATACCAGATATAACATATATACTAGATATAGCATAGCATTGTACGTCACATACAAGATATAACATATATACCAGATATAACATAGTATAGTTCGTCAAATACCAGATATAGCATAGTATAGTAAGTCACATACCAGATATAGCATATATACCAGATATAGCATAGTATAGTACGTCACATACCAGATATAACATAGTATAGTACATCACATACCAGATATAGCAAAGTCTAGTACGTCACATACCAGATATAGCATAGAATAGTACATCACATACCAGATATAACATAGTATAGTACGTCACATACCAGATATAGCATAGTATAGTACGTCACATACCAGATATAGCATAGTATAGTACGTCACATACCAGATATATCATAGTATAGTACGTCACATACCAGATATAGCATATTATAGTACGTCACACACTAGATATAGCATAGTATAGTATGTCACATACCAGATATAGCATATATACCAGATATAACATAGCATAGTACGTTACATATCATATATAGCATAGTATAGTACGTCACATACCATATATAGCAAAATATAGTACGTCACATACCAGATATAGAAAAGTATAGTACGTCACATACCAGATATAGCATATATACCAAATATAGCATAGTATAGTACGTCACATACCAGATATAGCAAAGTCTAGTACGTCGCATACCAGATATAGCATAGAATAGTACATCACATACCAGATATAGCATAGTATAGTACGTCACATACCAGATATATCATAGTATAGTACGTCACATACCAGATATAGCATATTATAGTACGTCAAACACCAGATATAGCATAGTATAATACTTCATATACCAGATATAGCATATATACCAGATATAGCATAGTATATTAGGTCACATACCAGATATAGCATAGTATAGTACGTCACATACCAGATATAGCATAGTATAGTACGTCACATACCAGATATATCATAGCATAGTACGTCACATACCAGATATAGCATTGTATAGTGCGTCACATACCAGATATATCATAGCATAGTACGTCACATACCAGATATAGCATAGCATAGTACGTCACATACCAGATATAGCATAGTATAGTACATCACATAACAAATATAGCATCGTATAGTACGTCACAAACCAGATATAGCATAGTATAGTACGTCACATACCAGATATAGCATAGAATAGTACGTCACATACCAGATATAACATATATACCAGATATAGCACAGTATATTACTTCACATACCAGATATAGCATAGTATAGTAAGTGACATACCAGATATAACATATATACCAGATAGAGCATAGTATAGTACGTCACATACCAGATATAACATATATACCAGATATAGCAAAGTATAGTACGTCACATACCAGATATAACATATATACCAGATATAACATAGTATAGCACGTCACATACCAGATATGGCATAGTATAGTAAGTCACATACCAGATATAGCATATATACCAGATATAGCATAGTATAGTAAGTCACATACCAGATATAACATATATACCAGATAGAGCATAGTATAGTACGTCACATACCAGATATAACATATATATCAGATATAGCAATGTATAGTACGTCACATACCAGATATATCATAGTATAGTTCGTCACATACCAGATATAGCATAGTATAGTACGTCACATACCATATATAGCAACATATAGTACGTCACATACCAGATATAGAAAAGTATAGTACGTCACATACCAGATATAACATAGTATTGTACGTCACATACCAGATATAGCATATATACCAGATATAGCATAGTATAGTACGTCACATACTAGATATAGCATATAATAGTACATCACATACCAGATATAGCATAGTATAGTACGTCACATACCAGATATATCATAGTATAGTACGTCACATACCAGATATAGCATATTATAGTACGTCAAACACCAGATATAGCATAGTATAGTACTTCACATACCAGATATAGCATATATACCAGATATAACATAGTATATTAGGTCACATACCAGATATAGCATAGTATAGTACGTCACATACCAGATATAGCATAGTATAGTACGTCACATACCAGATATATCATAGCATAGTACGTTACATACCAGATATAGCATAGTATAGTGCGTCACATACCAGATATATCATAGCATAGTACGTCACATACCAGATATAGCATAGCATAGTACGTCACATACCAGATATAGCATAGTATAGTACATCACATACCAAATATAGCATATAATAGTACGTCACATACCAGATATAACATATATACCAGATATAGCATAGTATAGTACGTCACATACCAGATATAGCATAGTATAGTAAGTCACATACCAGATATAACATATATACCAGATAGAGCATAGTATAGTACGTCACATACCAGATATAACATATATACCAGATATAGCAAAGTATAGTACGTCACATACCAGATATAACATATATACCAGATATAACATAGTATAGTACGTCACATACTAGATATAACATATATACCAGATATAGCATAGCATAGTACGTCACATACAAGATATAACATATATACCAGATATAACATAGTATAGTTCGTCAAATACCAGATATAGCATAGTATTGTAAGTCACATACCAGATATAGCATATATACCAGATATAGCATAGTATAGTACGTCACATACCAGATATAACATAGTATAGTACATCACATACCAGATATAGCAAAGTCTAGTACGTCACATACCAGATATAGCCTAGAATAGTACATCACATACCAGATATAACATAGTATAGTACGTCACATACCAGATATAGCATAGTATAGTACGTCACATACCAGATATAGCATAGTATAGTACGTCACATACCAGATATATCATAGTATAGTACGTCACATACCAGATATAGCATATTATAGTACGTCACACACTAGATATAGCATAGTATAGTATGTCACATACCAGATATAGCATATATACCAGATATAACATAGCATAGTACGTCACATATCATATATAGCATAGTATAGTACATCACATACCATATATAGCAAAATATAGTACGTCACATACCAGATATAGAAAAGTATAGTACGTCACATACCAGATATAGCATATATACCAAATATAGCATAGTATAGTACGTCACATACCAGATATAGCAAAGTCTAGTACGTCGCATACCAGATATAGCATAGAATAGTACATCACATACCAGATATAGCATAGTATAGTACGTCACATACCAGATATATCATAGTATAGTACGTCACATACCAGATATAGCATATTATAGTACGTCAAACACCAGATATAGCATAGTATATTAGGTCACATACCACATATAGCAAAGTATAGTACGTCACATACCAGATATAGCATAGTATAGTACGTCACATACCAGATATAGCAAAGTATAGTACGTCACATACCAGATATAACATATATACCAGATATAGCATAGTATAGTACGTTACATACCAGATATAACATATATACCAGATATAGCAAAGTATAGTACGTCACATACCAGATATAACATATATACCAAATATAACATAGTATAGTACGTTACATACGAGATATAACATATATACCAGATATAGCAAAGTATAGTACGTCACATACCAGATATAGCATAGCATAGTACGTCACATACCAGATATAGCATAGTGTAGTACGTCACATACCAGATATAGCATAGTATAGTACGTTTCATACCAGATATAGCTTAGCATAGTACGTCACATACCAGATATAACATGCATACCAGATATAGCAAAGTATAGTACGTCACATACCAGACATAGCATAGCATAGTACGTCACATACCAAATATAGCATAGTATAGTAGTCACATACCAGATATAGCATAGTATAGTAAGTCATATACCAGATATAGCATCGTATAGTACGTCACATTCCAGACATAACATGTATACCAGATATAACATAGCATAGTACGTCACATACCAGATATAGCATAGTATAGTAAGTCACAATACCAGATATAACATATATACCAGATATAGCATAGTATAGTATGTCACATACCAGATATAGCATAGTATAGTACGACACATACCAGATATAACATATATACCAGATATAACATAGTATAGTACGTCACATACCAGATATAGCAAAGTATAGTACGTCACATACCAGATATAGCATAGTATAGTACGTCACATACCAGATATAGCAAAGTATAGTACGTCACATACCAGATATAACATATATACCAGATATAACATATATACCAAATATAGCATAGTATAGTACGTTACATACCAGATATAACATATATACCAGATATAGCAAAGTATAGTACGTCACATACCAGATATAGCATAGTATAGTACGTCACATACCAGATATAGCATAGTGTAGTACGTCACATACCAGATATAGCATAGTATAGTACGTTTCATACCAGATATAGCTTAGCATAGTACGTCACATACCAGATATAACATGCATACCAGATATAGCAAAGTATAGTACGTCACATACCAGACATAGCATAGTATAGTACGTCACATACCAGATATAGCATAGTATAGTAGTCACATACCAGATATAGCATAGTATAGTACGTCACATACCAGATATAGCATAGTATAGTACGTCACATACTAGATATAGCTTAGCATAGTAAGTAACATACCAGATATATCATAGTAGTGTACGTCACATACCAGATATAGCATGGTATAGTACGTCACATACAATATATAGCATAGTATTGTACGTCACATACCAGATATAGCATAGTATTGTACGTCACATACCAGATATAGCATAGTATAGTATGTCACATACCAGATATAACATATATACCAGATATAGCAACGTATAGTACGTCACATACCAGATATAGCATAGTATGGTACGTCACATACCAGATATAGCATAGTATAGTACGTCACATACCAGATATAGCATAGTATTGTACGTCACATAGCAGATATAGCATAGTAAAGTACGTAACATACCAGATATAGCATAGAATAGTACATCACTTATCATATATAGCATAGTATAGTACGTCACATACAAGATATAGCAAAGTATAGTACGTCACATACCAGATATAGCAAAGTATAGTACGTCACATACCAGATATAGCATAGTATAGTACGTCACATACCAGATATAGCATAGTATAGTACGTCACATATCATATATAGCATAGTATAGTACGTCACATACCATATATAGCAAAATATGCTACGTCCCATACTAAATATAGCAAAGTATAGTACGTCACATACCAGATATAACATAGTATAGTACGTCACATACCAGATATAGCAAAGTCTAGTACGTCACATACCAGATATAGCATAGAATAGTACATCACATACCAGATATAGCATAGTATAGTACGTCACATACCAGATATATCATAGTATAGTACGTCACATACCAGATATAGCATATTATAGTACGTCACACACTAGATATAGCATAGTATAGTACGTAACATACCAGATATAGCATATATACTAGATATAACATAGTACAGTACGTCACATACCAGATATATCATAGTATAGTATGTCACATACCAGATATAGCATAGTATATTACGTCACATACCAGATATAGCATAGTATAGTACGTCACATACCAGATATAGCATAGTATAGTACGCCACATACCAGATATAGCATAGTATAGTACGTCACATATCATATATAGCATAGTATAGTACGTCACATACTAGATATAGCAAAGTATAGTACGTCACATACCAGATATAGCAAAGTATAGTATGTCACATACCAGATATAACATAGTATAGTTCGTCACATACCAGATATAGCATAGTATAGTACGTCACATATCATATATAGCATAGTATAGTACGTCACATACCATATATAGCAACATATAGTACGTCACATACCAGATATAGAAAAGTATAGTACGTCACATACCAGATATAACATAGTATTGTACGTCACATACCAGATATAGCATATATACCAGATATAGCATAGTATAGTACGTCACATACCAGATATAGCATAGAATAGTACATCACATACCAGATATAGCATAGTATAGTACGTCACATACCAGATATATCATAGTATAGTACGTCACATACCAGATATAGCATATTATAGTACGTCAAACACCAGATATAGCATAGTATAGTACTTCACATACCAGATATAGCATATATACCAGATATAACATAGTATATTAAGTCACATACCAGATATAGCATAGTAGAGTACGTCACATACCAGATATAGCATAGTATAGTACGTCACATACCAGATATATCATAGCATAGTACGTCACATACCAGATATAGCATAGTATAGTGCGTCACATACCAGATATATCATAGCATAGTACGTCACATACCAGATATAGCATATATACCAAATATAGCATATAATAGTACGTCACATACCAGATATAACATATATACCAGATATAGCATAGTATAGTACGTCACATACCAGATATAGCATAGTATAGTAAGTCACATACCAGATATAACATATATACCAGATAGAGCATAGTATAGTACGTCACATACCAGATATAACATATATACCAGATATAGCAAAGTATAGTACGTCACATACCAGATATAACATATATACCAGATATAACATAGTATAGTACGTCACATACCAGATATAACATATATACTAGATATAGCATAGCATTGTACGTCACATACAAGATATAACATATATACCAGATATAACATAGTATAGTTCGTCAAATACCAGATATAGCATAGTATAGTAAGTCACATACCAGATATAGCATATATACCAGATATAGCATAGTATAGTACGTCACATACCAGATATAACATAGTATAGTACATCACATACCAGATATAGCAAAGTCTAGTACGTCACATACCAGATATAGCATAGAATAGTACATCACATACCAGATATAACATAGTATAGTACGTCACATACCAGATATAGCATAGTATAGTACGTCACATACCAGATATAGCATAGTATAGTACGTCACATACCAGATATATCATAGTATAGTACGTCACATACCAGATATAGCATATTATAGTACGTCACACACTAGATATAGCATAGTATAGTATGTCACATACCAGATATAGCATATATACCAGATATAACATAGCATAGTACGTTACATATCATATATAGCATAGTATAGTACGTCACATACCATATATAGCAAAATATAGTACGTCACATACCAGATATAGAAAAGTATAGTACGTCACATACCAGATATAGCATATATACCAAATATAGCATAGTATAGTACGTCACATACCAGATATAGCAAAGTCTAGTACGTCGCATACCAGATATAGCATAGAATAGTACATCACATACCAGATATAGCATAGTATAGTACGTCACATACCAGATATATCATAGTATAGTACGTCACATACCAGATATAGCATATTATAGTACGTCAAACACCAGATATAGCATAGTATAATACTTCATATACCAGATATAGCATATATACCAGATATAGCATAGTATATTAGGTCACATACCAGATATAGCATAGTATAGTACGTCACATACCAGATATAGCATAGTATAGTACGTCACATACCAGATATATCATAGCATAGTACGTCACATACCAGATATAGCATTGTATAGTGCGTCACATACCAGATATATCATAGCATAGTACGTCACATACCAGATATAGCATAGCATAGTACGTCACATACCAGATATAGCATAGTATAGTACATCACATAACAAATATAGCATCGTATAGTACGTCACAAACCAGATATAGCATAGTATAGTACGTCACATACCAGATATAGCATAGAATAGTACGTCACATACCAGATATAACATATATACCAGATAAAGCACAGTATATTACTTCACATACCAGATATAGCATAGTATAGTAAGTGACATACCAGATATAACATATATACCAGATAGAGCATAGTATAGTACGTCACATACCAGATATAACATATATACCAGATATAGCAAAGTATAGTACGTCACATACCAGATATAACATATATACCAGATATAACATAGTATAGCACGTCACATACCAGATATGGCATAGTATAGTAAGTCACATACCAGATATAGCATATATACCAGATATAGCATAGTATAGTAAGTCACATACCAGATATAACATATATACCAGATAGAGCATAGTATAGTACGTCACATACCAGATATAACATATATATCAGATATAGCAATGTATAGTACGTCACATACCAGATATAACATATATACCAGATATAACATAGTATTGTACGTCACATACCATATATACCAACATATAGTACGTCACATACAAGATATAGAAAAGTATAGTTCGTCAAATACCAGATATAGCATAGTATAGTAAGTCACATACCAGATATAGCATATATACCAGATATAGCATAGTATAGTACGTCACATACCAGATATAACATAGTATAGTACATCACATACCAGATATAGCAAAGTCTAGTACGTCACATACCAGATATAGCATGTACATCACATACCAGATATAACATAGTATAGTACGTCACATACCAGATATAGCATAGTATAGTACGTCACATACCAGATATAGCATAGTATAGTACGTCAAATACCAGATATATCATAGTATAGTACGTCACATACCAGATATAGCATATTATAGTACGTCACACACTAGATATAGCATAGTATAGTATGTCACATACCAGATATAGCATATATACCAGATATAACATAGCATAGTACGTCACATATCATATATAGCATAGTATAGTACGTCACATACCATATATAGCAAAATATAGTACGTCACATACCAGATATAGAAAAGTATAGTACGTCACATACCAGATATAGCATATATACCAAATATAGCATAGTATAGTACGTCACATACCAGATATAGCAAAGTCTAGTACGTCGCATACCAGATATAGCATAGAATAGTACATCACATACCAGATATAGCATATTATAGTACGTCAAACACCAGATATAGCATAGTATAGTACTTCATATACCAGATATAGCATATATACCAGATATAGCATAGTATATTAGGTCACATACCAGATATAGCATAGTATAGTACGTCACATACCAGATATAGCATAGTATAGTACGTCACATACCAGATATATCATAGCATAGTACGTCACATACCAGATATAGCATTGTATAGTGCGTCACATACCAGATGTATCATAGCATAGTACGTCACATACCAGATATAGCATAGCATAGTACGTCACATACCAGATATAGCATAGTATAGTACATCACATAAAAAATATAGCATAGTATAGTACGTCACAAACCAGATATAGCATAGTATAGTACGTCACATACCAGATATAGCATAGAATAGTACGTCACATACCAGATATAACATATATACCAGATATAGCACAGTATATTACTTCACATACCAGATATAGCATAGTATAGTAAGTCACATATCATATATAGCATAGTATAGTACGTCACATACTAGATATAGCAAAGTATAGTACGTCACATACCAGATATAGCAAAGTATAGTATGTCACATACCAGATATATCATAGTATAGTTCGTCACATACCAGATATAGCATAGTATTGTACGTCACATACCATATATAGCAACATATAGTACGTCACATACCAGATATAGAAAAGTATAGTACGTCACATACCAGATATAACATAGTATTGTACGTCACATACCAGATATAGCATATATACCAGATATAGCATAGTATAGTACGTCACATACTAGATATAGCATATAATAGTACATCACATACCAGATATAGCATAGTATAGTACGTCACATACCAGATATATCATAGTATAGTACGTCACATACCAGATATAGCATATTATAGTACGTCAAACACCAGATATAGCATAGTATAGTACTTCACATACCAGATATAGCATATATACCAGATATAACATAGTATATTAGGTCACATACCAGATATAGCATAGTATAGTACGTCACATACCAGATATAGCATAGTATAGTACGTCACATACCAGATATATCATAGCATAGTACGTTACATATCAGATATAGCATAGTATAGTGCGTCACATACCAGATATAGCATAGTATAGTACGTCACATACCAGATATAGCATAGTATAGTACGTCACATACCAGATATATCATAGCATAGTACGTCACATACCAGATATAGCATAGCATAGTACGTCACATACCAGATATAGCATAGTATAGTACATCACATACCAAATATAGCATATAATAGTACGTCACATACCAGATATAACATATATACCAGATATAGCATAGTATAGTACGTCACATACCAGATATAGCATAGTATAGTAAGTCACATACCAGATATAACATATATACCAGATAGAGCATAGTATAGTACGTCACATACCAGATATAACATATATACCAGATATAGCAAAGTATAGTACGTCACATACCAGATATAACATATATACCAGATATAACATAGTATAGTACGTCACATACCAGATATAACATATATACCAGATATAGCATAGCATAGTACGTCACATACAAGATATAACATATATACCAGATATAACATAGTATAGTTCGTCAAATACCAGATATAGCATAGTATTGTAAGTCACATACCAGATATAGCATATATACCAGATATAGCATAGTATAGTACGTCACATACCAGATATAACATAGTATAGTACATCACATACCAGATATAGCAAAGTCTAGTACGTCACATACCAGATATAGCCTAGAATAGTACATCACATACCAGATATAACATAGTATAGTACGTCACATACCAGATATAGCATAGTATAGTACGTCACATACCAGATATAGCATAGTATAGTACGTCACATACCAGATATATCATAGTATAGTACGTCACATACCAGATATAGCATATTATAGTACGTCACACACTAGATATAGCATAGTATAGTATGTCACATACCAGATATAGCATATATACCAGATATAACATAGCATAGTACGTCACATATCATATATAGCATAGTATAGTACATCACATACCATATATAGCAAAATATAGTACGTCACATACCAGATATAGAAAAGTATAGTACGTCACATACCAGATATAGCATATATACCAAATATAGCATAGTATAGTACGTCACATACCAGATATAGCAAAGTCTAGTACGTCACATACCAGATATAGCATAGAATAGTACATCACATACCAGATATAGCATAGTATAGTACGTCACATACCAGATATATCATAGTATAGTACGTCACATACCAGATATAGCATATTATAGTACGTCAAACACCAGATATAGCATAGTATAATACTTCATATACCAGATATAGCATATATACCAGATATAGCATAGTATATTAGGTCACATACCAGATATAGCATAGTGTAGTACGTCACATACCAGATATAGCATAGTATAGTACGTCACATACCAGATATATCATAGCATAGTACGTCACATACCAGATATAGCATTGTATAGTGCGTCACATACCAGATATATCATAGCATAGTACGTCACATACCAGATATAGCATAGCATAGTACGTCACATACCAGATATAGCATAGTATAGTACATCACATAACAAATATAGCATAGTATAGTACGTCACAAACCAGATATAGCATAGTATAGTACGTCACATACCAGATATAGCATAGAATAGTACGTCACATACCAGATATAACATATATACCAGATATAGCACAGTATATTACTTCACATACCAGATATAGCATAGTATAGTAAGTCACATACCAGATATAACATATATACCAGATAGAGCATAGTATAGTACGTCACATACCAGATATAACATATATACCAGATATAGCAAAGTATAGTACGTCACATACCAGATATAACATATATACCAGATATAACATAGTATAGTACGTCACATACCAGATATGGCATAGTATAGTAAGTCACATACCAGATATAGCATATATACCAGATATAGCATAGTATAGTACGTCACATACCAGATATAACATATATACCATATATAGCATAGTATAGTACGTCACATACCATATATAACATATATACCAGATATAGCATAGAATAGTACGTCACATACCAGATATAACATATATACCAGATATAACATGGTATAGTTCGTCAAATACCAGATATAGCATAGTATAGTAAGTCACATACCAGATATAGCATATATACCAGATATAGCATAGTATAGTACGTCACATACCAGATCTAACATATATACCAGATACAGCAAAGTATAGTACGTCGCATACCAGATATAGCATAGCACAGTACGTCATATACCAGATATAGCATAGTATAGTACGTCACATACCAGATATAACATATATACCAGATATAGCATAGTATAGTACGTCACATACCAGATATAACATATATACCAGATATAGCATAGTATAGTACGTCACATACCAGCAATAACATAAATACCAGATATAACATATATACCAGATATAGCATAGTATAGTACGTCACATACCAGATATAACATATATATCAGATATAACATAGTATAGTACGTCACATACCAGATATAACATATATACCAGATATAGCATAGTATAGTACGTCACATACCAGATATAACATATATTCCAGATATAACATAGTATAGTACGTCTCATACCAGATATAACATATATACCAGATATAGCAAAGTATAGTACGTCACATACCAGATATAGCATAGCATAGTACATTATATACCAGATATAGCGTGGTATAGTACGTCACATACCAGATATAGCATAGTATAGTACGTCACATAGGAGATATAACATAGCATAGTACGTCACATACCAGATATAGCATAGTATAGTACGTCACATACCAGATATAGCATATAATAGTACGTCACATACCAGATATAACATATATACCAGATATAGCATAGTATAGTACGTCACATACCAGATATAACATATATACCAGATATAGCATCGTATAGTACGTCACATACCAGATATAACATATATACCAGATATAGCATAGTATAGTACGTCACATACCTGATATAGCATAGTATAGTAAGTAACATACCAGATATAACATATATACCAGATATAGCATAGTATAGTACATCACATACCAGATATAACATATATACCAGATATAGCAAACAATAGTACGTCACATACTAGATAAAACATATATACCAGATATAACATAGTATAGTACGTCACATACCAGATAGAGCATAGAATAGTACGTCACATACCAGATATAGCATATATACCAGAAATAGCATAGTATAGTACGTCACATACCAAATATAGCATAGTATATTACGTCACATATCAGATATAACATAGTATAGTACGTCACATACCAGATATAGCATGTATACCAGAAATAGCATAGTATAGTACGTCACATACCAGATATAGCATATATACCAGAAATAGCATAGTATAGTACGTCACATACCAGATATAACATAGCATAGTACGTCACATACCATATATATCATAGTATAGTACGTCACATACCAGATATAGCATAGTATATTACGTCACATACCAGATATAACATAGTATAGTACGTCACATACCATATATAGCATAGTATAGTACGTCACATACCATATATAGCATAGTATATTACGTCACATATCATATATAGCATAGTATAGTACGTCACATATCATATATAGCATAGTATATTACGTCACATATCATATATAGCATAGTATAGTACGTCACATACCATATATAGCAACATATAGTACATCACATACCAGATATAGCAAAGTATAGTACGTCACATACCAGATATAACATAGTATAGTACGTCACATACCAGATATAGCATATATACCAGATATAGCATAGTATAGTACGTCACATACCAGATATAGCAAACTATAGTACGTCACATACTAGATATAGCATAGAATAGTACATCACATACTATATATAGCACAGTATAGTACGTCACATACCAGATATATCATAGTATAATACGTCACATACCAGATATAGCATATTATAGTACGTCACACACCAGATATAGCATAGTACAGTACGTCACATACCAGATATAACATAGTATAGTACGTCACATACCAGATATAGCATAGAATAGTACGTCACATACCAGATATAACATACATACCAGATATAGCATAGTATAGTACGTCAAATACCAGATATAGCATATATACAAGATATAGCATAGTATAGTACGTCACATACCAGATATAGCAAAGTCTAGTACGTCACATACCAGATATTGCATAGAATAGTACATCACATACCAGATATAGCATAGTATAGTACGTCACATACCAGATATATCATAGTATAGTACGTCACATACCAGATATAGCATAATATAGTACGTCACACACCAGATATAGCATAGTATAGTACTTCACATACCAGATATAGCATATATACCAGATATAACATAGTATAGTACGTCACATACCAGATATAGCATAGAATAGTACGTCACATACCAGATATAGCATATATACCAGAAATAGCATAGTATAGTACGTCACATACCAAATATAGCATAGTATATTACGTCACATATCAGATATAACATATATACCAGATATAGCAAAGAATAGTACGTCACATACTAGATATAACATTTATACCAGATATAACATAGTATAGTATGTCACATACCAGATATAGCATAGAATAGTACGTCACATACCAGATATAGCATATATACCAGAAATAGCATAGTATAGTACGTCACATACCAAATATAGCATAGTATATTACGTCACATATCAGATATAACATAGTATAGTACGTCACATACCAGATATAGTATATATACCAGAAATAGCATAGTATCGTACGTCACATACCAGATATAGCATATATACCAGAAATAGCATAGTATAGTACGTCACATACCAGATAAAACATAGCATAGTACGTCACATACCATATATATCATAGTATAGTACGTCACATACCAGATATAGCATAGTATATTACGTCTCATACCAGATATAACATAGTATAGTATGTCACATACCATATATAGCATAGTATAGTACGTCACATACCATATATAGCATAGTATATTACGTCACATATCATATATAGCATAGTATAGTACGTCACATATCATATATAGCATAGTATATTACGTCACATATCATATATAGCATAGTATAGTACGTCACATACCATATATAGCAACATATAGTACGTCACATACCAGATATAGCAAAGTATAGTACGTCACATACCAGATATAACATAGTATAGTACGTCACATACCAGATATAGCATATATACCAGATATAGCATAGTATAGTACGTCACATACCAGATATAGCAAAGTATAGTACGTCACATACTAGATATAGCATATAATAGTACATCACATACTATATATAGCATAGTATAGTACGTCACATACCAGATATATCATAGTATAATACGTCACATACCAGATATAGCATAT
Organism: Archivesica marissinica; assembly: GCA_014843695.1. NCBI lineage: Eukaryota > Metazoa > Mollusca > Bivalvia > Venerida > Vesicomyidae > Archivesica > Archivesica marissinica. The sequence goes on along the minus strand of CM026388.1, from coordinate 879,523 downwards.
TATAGTACGTCACACACCAGATATAGCATAGTATAGTACGTCACATACCAGATATAGCATAGTATAGTACGTCACATACCAGATATAGCATAGAATAGTACGTCACATACCAGATATAACATACATACCAGATATAGCATAGTATAGTACGTCAAATACCAGATATAGCATATATACAAGATATAGCATAGTATAGTACGTCACATAACAGATAGAGCAAAGTCTAGTACGTCACATACCAGATATTGCATAGAATAGTACATCACATACAAGATATAGCATAGTATAGTACGTCACATACCAGATATATCATAGTATAGTACGTCACATACCAGATATAGCATATTATAGTACGTCACACACCAGATATAGCATAGTATAGTACTTCACATACTAGATATAGCATATATACCGGATATAACATAGCATAGTACGTCACATACCAGATATAGCATATATACCAGATATAACATAGTATATTAGGTCACATGCCAGATTTAGCATAGTATAGTACGTCACATACCAGATATAGCATAGTATAGTACGTCACATACCAGATATATCATAGCATAGTACGTCACATACCGGATATAGCATAGTATAGTGCGTCACATACCAGATATATCATAGCATAGTACGTCACATACCAGATATAGCATAGCATAGTACGTCACATACCAGATATAGCATAGTATAGTACATCACATACCAGATATAGCATAGTATAGTACGTCACATACCAGATATAGCATAGTATAGTACATCAAATACCAGATATAGCATAGAATAGTACGTCACATACCAGATATAACATATATACCAGATATAGCATAGTATAGTCCGTCACATACCAGATATAACATATATACTAGATATAGCATCGTATAGTACGTCACATTCCAGATATAGCATAGAATAGTACGTCACATACCAGATATAGCATATATACCAGATATAGCATAGTATAGTACGTCACATACCAGATATAACATATATACCAGATATAGCATAGTATAGTACGTCACATACCAGATATAACATATATACCAGATATAGCATAGTATAGTACGTCACATACCAGATATAACATATATACCATATATAACATAGTATAGTTCGTCAAATACCAGATATAGCATAGTATAGTAAGTCACATACCAGATATAGCTTATATACCAGATATAGCATATTATAGTACGTCACATACCAGATCTAACATATATACCAGATATAGCAATGTATAGTACGTCACATACCAGATATAGCATATATACCAGAAATAGCATAGTATAGTACGTCACATACCAGATATAGCATATATACCAGAAATAGCATAGTATAGTACGTCACATACCAGATATAACATAGCATAGTACGTCACATACCATATATATCATAGTATAGTACGTCACATACCAGATATAGCATAGTATATTACGTCACATACCAGATATAACATAGTAT
>CM026388.1:813057-877059 GCA_014843695.1 Archivesica marissinica | reverse complement strand
AGCTTATATATCATTGTATGAGTCGGAGATAAACCGTACTGTACAAAGCTTATATATCATTGTGTGCGTCGGAGATAAACCGTACTGTACAAAGCTTAGATATCAGTGTGTGCGTCGGAGATAAACCGTACTGTACAAAGCTTAGATATCAGTGTGTGCGTCGGAGATAAACCGTACTGTACAAAGCTTAGATATCAGTGTATGCAACGGAGATAAACCGTACTGTACAAAGCTTAGATATCATTGTGTGCGTCGGAGATAAACCGTACTGTACAAAGCTTAGATATCATTGTGTGTGTCGGAGATAAACCGTACTGTACAAAGCTTAGATATCAGTGTGTGCGTCGGAGATAAACCGTACTGTACAAAGCTTAGATATCAGTGTGTGCGTCGGAGATAAACCGTACTGTACAAAGCTTAGATATCAGTGTGTGCGTCGGAGATAAACCGTACTGTACAAAGCTTAGATATCAGTATGTGCGTCGGAGATAAACCTTACTGTACAAAGCTTAGATACCAGTGTGTGCGTCGGAGATAAACCGTACTGTACAAAGCTTAGATATCAGTGTATACAACGGAGATAAACCGTACTGTACAAAGCTTAGATATCAGTATGTGCGTCGGAGATAAACCGTACTGTACAAAGCTTAGATATCAATGTGTGCGTCGGAGATAAACCGTACTGTACAAAGCTTAGATATCAGTATGTGCGTCGGAGATAAACCGTACTGTACAAAGCTTAGATATCAGTGTGTGCGTCGGAGATAAACCGTACTGTACAAAGCTTAGATATCAGTGTGTGCGTCGGAGATAAACCGTACTGTACAAAGCTTAGATATCAGTGTGTGCGTCGGAGATAAACCGTACTGTACAAAGCTTAGATATCAGTGTGTGCGTCGGAGATAAACCGTACTGTACAAAGCTTAGATATCAGTATGTGCGTCGGAGATAAACCGTACTGTACAAAGCTTAGATATCAGTGTGTGCGTCGGAGATAAACCGTACTGTACAAAGCTTAGATATCATTGTGTGCGTCGGAGATAAACCGTACTGTACAAAGCTTAGATATCAGTGTGTGCGTCGGAGATAAACCGTACTGTACAAAGCTTAGATATCAGTGTGTGCGTCGGAGATAAACCGTACTGTACAAAGCTTAGATATCAGTGTGTGCGTCGGAGATAAACCGTACTGTACAAAGCTTAGATATCAGTGTGTGCGTCGGAGATAAACCGTACTGTACAAAGCTTAGATATCAGTATGTGCGTCGGAGATAAACCGTACTGTACAAAGCTTAGATATCAGTGTGTGCGACGGAGATAAACCGTACTGTACAAAGCTTAGATATCAGTATGTGCGTCGGAGATAAACCGTACTGTACAAAGCTTAGATATCAGTGTGTGCGTCGGAGATAAACCGTACTGTACAAAGCTTAGATATCAGTGTGTGCGTCGGAGATAAACCGTACTGTACAAAGCTTAGATATCAGTGTGTGCGTCGGAGATAAACCGTACTGTACAAAGCTTAGATATCAGTGTGTGCGTCGGAGATAAACCGTACTGTACAAAGCTTAGATATCAGTGTGTGCGTCGGAGATAAACCGTACTGTACAAAGCTTAGATATCACTGTGTGCGTCGGAGATAAACCGTACTGTACAACGCTTAGATATCATTGTGTGCGTCGGAGATAAACCGTACTGTACAAAGCTTAGATATCAGTGTGTGCGTCGGAGATAAACCGTACTGTACAAAGCTTAGATATCAGTATGTGCGTCGGAGATAAACCGTACTGTACAAAGCTTAGATATCAGTGTGTGCGTCGGAGATAAACCGTACTGTACAAAGCTTAGATATCATTGTGTGCGTCGGAGATAAACCGTACTGTACAAAGCTTAGATATCATTGTGTGCGTCGGAGATAAACCGTACTGTACAAAGCTTAGATATCAGTGTGTGCGTCGGAGATAAACCGTACTGTACAAAGCTTAGATATCAGTGTGTGCGTCGGAGATAAACCGTACTGTACAAAGCTTAGATATCAGTGTGTGCGTCGGAGATAAACCGTACTGTACAAAGCTTAGATATCAGTGTGTGCGTCGGAGATAAACCGTACTGTACAAAGCTTAGATATCAGTATGTGCGTCGGAGATAAACCGTACTGTACAAAGCTTAGATATCAGTATGTGCGTCGGAGATAAACCGTACTGTACAAAGCTTAGATATCAGTATGTGCGTCGGAGATAAACCGTACTGTACAAAGCTTAGATATCAGTGTGTGCGTCGGAGATAAACCGTACTGTACAAAGTTTATATATCATTGTATGCGTCGGAGATGAAACCGTACTGTACAAAGCTTATATATCATTGTGTGCGTCGGAGATAAACCGTACTGTACAAAGCTTAGATATCAGTGTGTGCGTCGGAGATAAACCGTACTGTACAAAGCTTAGATAGCAGTATGTGTGACGGAGATAAACCGTACTGTACAAAGCTTAGATATCAGTGTATGCAACGGAGATAAACCGTACTGTACAAAGCTTAGATATCAGTATGTGCGTCGGAGATAAACCGTACTGTACAAAGCTTAGATATCATTGTGTGCGTCGGAGATAAACCGTACTGTACAAAGCTTAGATATCATTGTGTGTGTCGGAGATAAATCGTACTGTTCAAAGCTTAGATATCAGTGTGTGCGTCGGAGATAAACCGTACTGTACACAGCTTAGATATCAGTGTGTGCGTCGGAGATAAACCGTACTGTACAAAGCTTAGATATCAGTATGTGCTTCGGAGATAAACCGTACTGTACAAAGCTTAGATATCAGTATGTGCGTCGGAGATAAACCGTACTGTACAAAGCTTAGATATCAGTGTGTGCGTCGGAGATAAACCGTACTGTACAAAGCTTAGATATCAGTGTATGCAACGGAGATAAACCGTACTGTACAAAGCTTAGATATCAGTATGTGCGTCGGAGATAAACCGTACTGTACAAAGCTTAGATATCAGTATGTGCGTCGGAGATAAACCGTACTGTACAAAGCTTAGATATCAGTATGTGCGTCGGAGATAAACCGTACTGTACAAAGCTTAGATATCAGTGTGTGCGTCGGAGATAAACCGTACTGTACAAAGCTTAGATATCAGTGTGTGCGTCGGAGATAAACCGTACTGTACAAAGCTTAGATATCAGTGTGTGCGTCGGAGATAAACCGTACTGTACAAAGCTTAGATATCAGTGTGTGCGTCGGAGATAAACCGTACTGTACAAAGCTTAGATATCAGTATGTGCGACGGAGATAAACCGTACTGTACAAAGCTTAGATATCAGTGTGTGCGACGGAGATAAACCGTACTGTACAAAGCTTAGATATCAGTATGTGCGTCGGAGATAAACCGTACTGTACAAAGCTTAGATATCATTGTGTGCGTCGGAGATAAACCGTACTGTACAAAGCTTAGATATCAGTGTGTGCGTCGGAGATAAACCGTACTGTACAAAGCTTAGATATCAGTGTGTGCGTCGGAGATAAACCGTACTGTACAAAGCTTAGATATCAGTGTGTGCGTCGGAGATAAACCGTACTGTACAAAGCTTAGATATCAGTATGTGCGTCGGAGATAAACCGTACTGTACAAAGCTTAGATATCAGTATGTGCGTCGGAGATAAACCGTACTGTACAAAGCTTAGATATCAGTGTGTGCGTCGGAGATAAACCGTACTGTACAAAGCTTAGATATCAGTGTGTGCGTCGGAGATAAACCGTACTGTACAAAGCTTAGATATCAGTTGTGCGTCGGAGATAAACCGTACTGTACAAAGCTTAGATATCAGTGTGCGTCGGAGATAAACCGTACTGTACAAAGCTTAGATATCAGTATGTGCGTCGGAGATAAACCGTACTGTACAAAGCTTAGATATCAGTGTGTGCGTCGGAGATAAACCGTACTGTACAAAGCTTAGATATCAGTGTGTGCGTCGGAGATAAACCGTACTGTACAAAGCTTAGATATCAGTGTGTGCGTCGGAGATAAACCGTACTGTACAAAGCTTAGATATCAGTGTGTGCGTCGGAGATAAACCGTACTGTACAAAGCTTAGATATCAGTATGTGCGTCGGAGATAAACCGTACTGTACAAAGCTTAGATATCAGTGTGTGCGTCGGAGATAAACCGTACTGTACAAAGCTTAGATATCAGTGTGTGCGTCGGAGATAAACCGTACTGTACAAAGCTTAGATATCAGTGTGTGCGTCGGAGATAAACCGTACTGTACAAAGCTTAGATATCAGTATGTGCGTCGGAGATAAACCGTACTGTACACAGCTTAGATATCACTGTGTGCGTCGGAGATAAACCGTACTGTACAACGCTTAGATATCATTGTGTGCGTCGGAGATAAACCGTACTGTACAAAGCTTAGATATCAGTATGTGCGTCGGAGATAAACCGTACTGTACAAAGCTTAGATATCAGTATGTGCGTCGGAGATAAACCGTACTGTACAACGCTTAGATAACAGTGTGTGCGTCGGAGATAAACCGTACTGTACAAAGTTTATATATCATTGTATGCGTCGGAGATGAAACCGTACTGTACAAAGCTTATATATCATTGTGTGCGTCGGAGATAAACCGTACTGTACAAAGTTTATATATCATTGTATGCGTCGGAGATGAAACCGTACTGTACAAAGCTTATATATCATTGTGTGCGTCGGAGATAAACCGTACTGTACAAAGCTTAGATATCAGTGTGTGCCTCGTATATAAACCTTACTGTACAAAGCTTAGATATCAGTGTGTGCGTCGGAGATAAACCGTACTGTACAAAGCTTAGATATCAGTATGTGCGTCGGAGATAAACCGTACTGTACAAAGCTTAGATATCAGTATGTGCGTCGGAGATAAACCGTACTGTACAAAGCTTAGATATCAGTATGTGCGTCGGAGATAAACCGTACTGTACAAAGCTTAGATATCAGTGTGTGCGTCGGAGATAAACAGTACTCTACAAACTTTATATATCATTGTATGCGTAGGAGATGAAACCGTACTGTACAAAGCTTATATATCAGTGTGTGCGTCGGAGATAAACCGTACTGTACACAGCTTAGATATCATGTGTGTGTGTCGGAGATAAACCGTACTGTACAAAGCTTAGATATCAGTGTATAAAACGGAGATAAACCGTACTGTACAAAGCTTAGATATCAGTATGTGCGTCGGAGATAAACCGTACTGTACAAAGCTTAGATATCATTGTGTGCGTCGGAGATAAACCGTACTGTACAAAGCTTAGATATCATTGTGTGTGTCGGAGATAAATCGTACTGTACAAAGCTTAGATATCAGTGTGTGCGTCGGAGATAAACCGTACTGTACAAAGCTTAGATATCAGTGTGTGCGTCGGAGATAAACCGTACTGTACAAAGCTTAGATATCAGTATGTGCGTCGGAGATAAACCGTACTGTACAAAGCTTAGATATCAGTGTGTGCGTCGGAGATAAACCGTACTGTACAAAGCTTAGATATCAGTATGTGCGTCGGAGATAAACCGTACTGTACAAAGCTTAGATATCAGTGTGTGCGTCGGAGATAAACCGTACTGTACAAAGCTTAGATATCAGTATGTGCGTCGGAGATAAACCGTACTGTACAAAGCTTAGATATCAGTGTGTGCGTCGGAGATAAACCGTACTGTACAAAGTTTATATATCATTGTATGCGTCGGAGATGAAACCGTACTGTACAAAGCTTATATATCATTGTGTGCGTCGGAGATAAACCGTACTGTACAAAGCTTAGATATCAGTGTGTGCGTCGGAGATAAACCGTACTGTACAAAGCTTAGATATCAGTGTGTGCGACGGAGATAAACCGTACTGTACAAAGCTTAGATATCAGTGTATGCAACGGAGATAAACCGTACTGTACAAAGCTTAGATATCAGTGTGTGCGTCGGAGATAAACCGTACTGTACAAAGCTTAGATATCATTGTGTGTGTCGGAGATAAATCGTACTGTTCAAAGCTTAGATATCAGTGTGTGCGTCGGAGATAAACCCTACTCTACACAGCATAGATATCAGTGTGTGCGTCGGAGATAAACCGTACTGTACAAAGCTTAGATATCAGTATGTGCTTAGGAGATAAACCGTACTGTACAAAGCTTAGATATCAGTATGTGCGTCGGAGATAAACCTTACTCTACAAAGCTTAGATACCAGTGCGTGCGTCGGAGATAAACCGTACTGTACAAAGCTTAGATATCAGTGTATACAACGGAGATAAACCGTACTCTACAAAGCTTAGATAGCAGTATGTGCGTCGGAGATAAACCGTACTGTACAAAGCTTAGATATCAATATGTGCGTCGGAGATAAACCGTACTGTACAAAGCTTAGATAGCAGTATGTGCGTCGGAGATAAACCGTACTGTACAAAGCTTAGATGTCAGTGTGTGCGTCGGAGATAAACCGTACTGTACAAAGCTTAGATATCAGTGTGTGCGTCGGAGATAAACCGTACTGTACAAAGCTTAGATATCAGTGTGTGCGTCGGAGATAAACCGTACTGTACAAAGCTTAGATATCAGTGTGTGCGTCGGAGATAAACCGTACTGTACAAAGCTTAGATATCAGTGTGTGCGTCGGAGATAAACCGTACTGTACAAAGCTTAGATATCAGTATGTGCGTCGGAGATAAACCGTACTGTACAAAGCTTAGATATCACTGTGTGCGTCGGAGATAAACCGTACTGTACAAAGCTTAGATATCAGTGTGTGCGTCGGAGATAAACCGTACTGTACAAAGCTTAGATATCAGTGTGTGCGTCGGAGATAAACCGTACTGTACAAAGCTTAGATATCAGTGTGTGCGTCGGAGATAAACCGTACTGTACAAAGCTTAGATATCAGTGTGTGCGTCGGAGATAAACCGTACTGTACAAAGCTTAGATATCAGTGTGTGCGTCGGAGATAAACCGTACTGTACAAAGCTTAGATATCAGTGTGTGCGTCGGAGATAAACCGTACTGTACAAAGCTTAGATATCATGTGTGTGTGTCGGAGATAAACCGTACTGTACAAAGCTTAGATATCAGTATGTGTGTGTCGGAGATAAACCGTACTGTACAAAGCTTAGATATCAGTATGTGCGACGGAGATAAACCGTACTGTACAAAGCTTAGATATCAGTGTGTGCGTCGGAGATAAACCGTACTGTACACAGCTTAGATATCACTGTGTGCGTCGGAGATAAACCGTACTGTACAACGCTTAGATATCATTGTGTGCGTCGGAGATAAACCGTACTGTACAACGCTTAGATACCATTGTGTGCGTCGGAGATAAACCGTACTGTACAAAGCTTAGATATCAGTATGTGCGACGGAGATAAACCGTACTGTACAAAGCTTAGATATCAGTATGTGCGTCGGAGATAAACCGTACTGTACAACGCTTAGATAACAGTGTGTGCGTCGGAGATAAACCGTACTGTACAAAGCTTAGATATCAGTATGTGCGTCGGAGATAAACCGTACTGTACAAAGCTTAGATATCAGTGTGTGCGTCGGAGATAAACCGTACTGTACAAAGTTTATATATCATTGTATGCGTCGGAGATGAAACCGTACTGTACAAAGCTTATATATCATTGTGTGCGTCGGAGATAAACCGTACTGTACAAAGTTTATATATCATTGTATGCGTCGGAGATGAAACCGTACTGTACAAAGCTTATATATCATTGTGTGCGTCGGAGATAAACCGTACTGTACAAAGCTTAGATATCAGTGTGTGCCTCGGATATAAACCTTACTGTACAAAGCTTAGATATCAGTGTGTGCGTCGGAGATAAACCGTACTGTACAAAGCTTAGATATCAGTATGTGCGACGGAGATAAACCGTACTGTACAAAGCTTAGATATCAGTGTATAAAACGGTGATAAACCGTACTGTACAAAGCTTAGATATCAGTATGTGCGTCGGAGATAAACCGTACTGTACAAAGCTTAGATATCATTGTGTGCGTCGGAGATAAACCGTACTGTACAAAGCTTAGATATCATTGTGTGTGTCGGAGATAAATCGTACTGTTCAAAGCTTAGATATCAGTGTGTGCGTCGGAGATAAACCGTACTGTACACAGCTTAGATATCAGTGTGTGCATCGGAGATAAACCGTACTGTACAAAGCTTAGATATCAGTATGTGCGTCGGAGATAAACCGTACTGTACACAGCTTATATATCACTGTGTGCGTCGGAGATAAACCGTACTGTACAACGCTTAGATATCATTGTGTGCGTCGGAGATAAACCGTACTGTACAAAGCTTAGATATCAGTATGTGCTTCGGAGATAAACCGTACTGTACAAAGCTTAGATATCAGTATGTGCTTCGGAGATAAACCATACTGTACAAAGCTTAGATAGCAGTATGTGCGTCGGAGATAAACCGTACTGTACAAAGCTTAGATATCAGTGTGTGCGTCGGAGATAAACCGTACTGTACAAAGTTTATATATCATTGTATGCGTCGGAGATGAAACCGTACTGTACAAAGCTTATATATCATTGTGTGCGTCGGAGATAAACCGTACTGTACAAAGCTTAGATATCAGTGTGTGCGTCGGAGATAAACCGTACTGTACAAAGCTTAGATAGCAGTATGTGTGACGGAGATAAACCGTACTGTACAAAGCTTAGATATCAGTGTATGCAACGGAGATAAACCGTACTGTACAATGCTTAGATATCAGTATGTGCGTCGGAGATAAACCGTACTGTACAAAGCTTAGATATCATTGTGTGCGTCGGAGATAAACCGTACTGTACAAAGCTTAGATATCATTGTGTGTGTCGGAGATAAATCGTACTGTTCAAAGCTTAGATATCAGTGTGTGCGTCGGTGATAAACCGTACTCTACACAGCATAGATATCAGTGTGTGCGTCGGAGATAAACCGTACTGTACAAAGCTTAGATATCAGTATGTGCTTAGGAGATAAACCGTACTGTACAAAGCTTAGATATCAGTATGTGCGTCGGAGATAAACCTTACTCTACAAAGCTTAGATACCAGTGCGTGCGTCGGAGATAAACCGTACTGTACAAAGCTTAGATATCAGTGTATACAACGGAGATAAACCGTACTCTACAAAGCTTAGATATCAGTATGTGCGTCGGAGATAAACCGTACTGTACAAAGCTTAGATATCAGTATGTGCGTCGGAGATAAACCGTACTGTACAAAGCTTAGATAGCAGTATGTGCGTCGGAGATAAACCGTACAGTACAAAGCTTAGATATCAGTGTGTGCGTCGGAGATAAACAGTACTGTACAAAGTTTATATATCATTGTATGCGTAGGAGATGAAACCGTACTGTACAAAGCTTATATATCATTGGGTGCGTCGGAGATAAACCGTACTGTACAAAGCTTAGATATCAGTGTGTGCGTCGGAGATAAACCATACTGTACAAAGCTTAGATAGCAGTATGTGCGACGGAGATAAACCGTACTGTACAAAGCTTAGATATCAGTGTATGCAACGGAGATAAACCGTACTGTACAAAGCTTAGATATCAGTATGTGCGTCGGAGATAAACCGTACTGTACAAAGCTTAGATATCATTGTTTGTGTCGGAGATAAATCGTACTGTTCAAAGCTTAGATATCAGTGTGTGCGTCGGAGATAAACCGTACTGTACACAGCTTAGATATCAGTGTGTGCGTCGGAGATAAACCGTACTGTACAAAGCTTAGATATCAGTATGTGCTTCGGAGATAAACCGTACTGTACAAAGCTTAGATATCAGTATGTGCGTCGGAGATAAACCGTACTCAACAAAGCTTAGATAGCAGTATGTGCGTCGGAGATAAACCGTACTGTACAAAGCTTAGATATCAGTGTATGCAACGGAGATAAACCGTACTGTACAAAGCTTAGATATCAGTGTGTGCGTCGGAGATAAACCGTACTGTTTAATTATATCTTGATATAGTTTACACACATTGTGAATTCATTGAACTTTTTTCATTTCGTTTTTGTTAATAATCCTTATATGCTATAATAGTTAACAAATATTTATCACTAAGCTTAATTGTATATGTTGTGCAAAATATATGAAAAACAAACAATATTTGCACGAAATGTTATTATTGTCATATAATTATAAATAGTAATGTATTATATAAATACATTAATCTATTTAATATACGACATCATTGATTTACCATGTACTATATATATTTGTCTTATGCATATTGTCTGCTATCATGTTCGCGCCTAAAATATTAAATATATTATCGCACGGAAAAGCCGAATCTTTTGATGTATATCTTAATAATATTAGGTAACGTAACAGATGTTACGGCGTCTGTAAGTCTACATGACCATCGCTGGTCTGTATATAACAAACGAACTGTTCAACCAAATTAGATACACTAAGGTGACGTCCAAGGAACGGATTGTTGCGTGATCTCGAAAATAAGATACAGAATTAACTGTTTCGATGATAATTAGAATATAATAGACATTAAGAGAAAGATAAATTATGAAAGTTAATTGCGTATTTAAAAATAAATACGAGTTAGAAGATTATTTAGCCGAGATAAGGAACATATTTAGTTCCAATTAATATAATCTATTATTGTGAGACGAAGGTTATTGAAGCGGAAACATTGAAGAGATTGTATGAAGAGAGTAATAACGGATTAAAGGGATTAGAGCTGATCGGGACAATTAGCAATAAACGACTAAATTCTGACTTAAATAAATAAAATAAATTTGAATTAAGCAGAGATATATGCATGATATATAACGAAGAAATAAGAAATACGGAAGAAATATATTATATATAAGAAAGACAAAACCACTGTGTTGTGTTATTATTGTGAGACCGATGATACAAAATACCCATAGACAACTCCAGCCGATCTATGATAGGTTAGACCCTGGCAGGAGCTCAACTGAGACATTGAGAGCTCAATTTAAGTGTGGGTCACCACACCAACTGGGGGCTCGTCAGCCACACAACGTTTGGGGACCACACGTTCGCCACAATATCTGGTATGTGTCTACAATGCTAATTTAGTTTGACGTTATGGGGAGGGCTGTAAATTATGTTGTCATTACTTGTAGCCCAAACCATTTGCTTTTTATCAAGATTAAATCGTATACAGCAATAATAATGAATCCCAATTTAAGTTCTAATTGTTATCCATTGTTATTTCATTGTATGTATAATTGTAATGTAATGAACAAATGCAATACGCTATTATTAAACTATAAAGCGATGGTTCATTTGCTTCGACATATAAGCTAGCAAGTGTTCATGTTCTGAAAGCTCCGAGTGCAACTGTGCAAGTCGTAAGCATTGGTGATGTTTTGGGTCGAGTGTTTTAATATATGATTGGCTGGATCCATTATCGAGCTTGGATTGAATGAGCTAATATATGATTGGCTGGATCCATTATCGAGATTGGATTGAATGAGCTAATATATGATTGGCTGGATCCATTATCGAGCATGGATTGAATGAGCTATGCAGTATAAGGAGGACTTCGGCATCTTGCTTTCAAATATTGCAAATGAGGAATAAACGATAGTTTAGTATAGAAGATTACTCCAAGATATTTAAGTTCACTAACAGAGGAATGGGTGCTCAATCGAGTGGTACTATTAGTTGAGTCCAGAATCTCAATCCCGTGACCATTCTCCGGCTAACATGTTTTGACGATTGATTTGACTTCTGTGGAAATTTTAGGATCATACTGTAATGACAAAAGTGAATACATTTTTAACTTTCTATTATCAGTATTTAAGGCCGACGTGTAGACGTTTTTGAAACAAGTTGGAATGTTGCATTCAATAGCGACGATAGTGTGTTTTACGTTTATTTATCGTCGCTACCGGTTGCCCATATGAGCGACGCCTCCTGAAGATATTAAATCACCATCTATGGGATGTACAAACCTCATCCATTCATGTACATGTCATCCATATGATGTACAAACCTCATCCATTCGTGTACATGTCACCGTTAGGATGTACATACCTCACCCATTCATGTACATGTTATATATAGGATGTACAAACCTCACCCATTCATGTACAGGTCATATATAGGATGCACAAACCTCACCCATTCATGTACATGTCATCTATAGGATGCACAACCCTCACCCATTCATGTACATGTTATCTATAGGATGTACAGACCTCACCCATGCATGTACATGTCATCTATAGGATGCACACACCTCATCCATTCATGTACATGTCATATATAGGATGCATAAACCTCACCCATTCATGTACATGTCATATATAGGATGCACAAACCTCACCCATTCATGTACAGGTTATCTGTAGGATGCCCAAATCGCACCCATTCATGAACATGTCATCTATATGATGTTCAAACCTCATCCATTCATGTACATGTCATATATCGAATGTACAAACCTCACCCATTCATGTACATGTCATCTATAGGATGTACAAACCTCATCCATTCATGTACATGTCATATATCGAATGAACAAACCTCACCCATGCATGTAAATGTCATCTATGGGATGTACAAACCTCACCCATTCATGTACATGTTATCTGTATGATGTACAGACCTCACCCATTCATGTACATGTCATCTTTAGGATGTACAAACCTCACCCATTCATGTACATGTCATCTGTATGATGTACAGACCTCACCCATTCATGTACATGCCATATATAGGATGTACAAACCTCACCCATTCATGTACAGGTCATATATAGGATGCACAAACCTCACCCATTCATGTACATGTCATCTATAGGATGCACAACCCTCACCCATTCATGTACATGTTATCTATAGGATGTACAAACCTCACCCATTCATGTACATGTCATCTATAGTTTGCACAACCCTCACCCATTCATGTACATGTTATCTATATGATGTACAGACCTCACCCATTCATGTACATGTCATATATAGGATGCACAAACCTCACCCATTCATGTACAGGTTATCTATAAGATGCCCAAATCGCACCCATTCATGAACATGTCATCTATATGATGCACAAACCTCACCCATTCATGAACATGTCATCTATAGGATTATAAACCTGAGCCATTCCCGAACATGGCATATATAGGATGTACAAACCTCACCGATTCATGACCATGTCATATATAGGATGTCAAACCTCACCCATTCATGTACAAACCTCACCCATTCATGTACATGTCATATATAGCATGCATAAACCTCACGCATTCATGTACATGTCATATATAGGATGTACAAACCTCACACATTCATCACCTTGCCATCTATAGGATGTACAAACCTCACACATGCATGTACATTCCATCTATGGGATGTACAAACCTCACCCATTCATGTACATGTCATATATAGCATGCACACACCTCACCCATTCATGTACATGTCATATATAGGATGTACACACCTCATTCATGCATATACATGCCATCTATAGGATGTACAAACCTCATCCATGCATGTACATGTCATCTATAGGATGTACAAATCTCACATATTCATGTACAGGTCATCTATAGGATGTACAAACCTCACCCATTCATGAACATGTCATCTATAGAATGTACAAACCTCATTCATTCATGTACATGTCATCTATGGGATGTACAAACCTCACCCATTCATGTACATGTCATCTATAGGATGTACAAACCTCATCCATTCATGTACATGTCATCTATAGGATGTACAAACCTCATCTATTCATGTACATGTCATCTATAGGATGTACAAACCTCATCCATTCATGTACATGTCATCTATAGGATGTACAAATCTCACCTATTCATGTACAGGTCATCTATAGGATGTACAAACCTCACCCATTCATGTACATGTCATATATAGGATGTACAAACCTCACACATTCATGACCTTGCCATCTATAGGATGTACAAACCTCACACATGCATGTACATTCCATCTATGGGATGTACAAACCTCACCCATTCATGTACATGTCATATATAGCATGCACACACCTCACCCATTCATGTACATGTCATATATAGGATGTACAAACCTCATTCATGCATATACATGCCATCTATAGGATGTACAAACCTCATCCATGCATGTACAGGTCATCTATAGGATGTACAAACCTCAGCCATTCATGAACATGTCATCCATAGAATGTACAAACCTCACACATTAATGTACATGTCATCTTTAGGATGTACACACCTCACCCATTCATGTACATGTCATCTATAGGATGTACAAACCTCATCCATTCATATACATGTCATCTATAGGATGTACAAACCTCATCCATTCATGTACATGTCATCTATAGGATGTACAAACCTCATCCATTCATGTACATGTCATCTATAGGATGTACAAATCTCACCTATTCATGTACAGGTCATCTATAGGATGTACAAACCTCACCCATTCATGAACATGTCATCTATAGAATGTACAAACCTCACCCATTCATGTACATGTCATCTATGGGATGTACAAACCTCACCCATTCATGTACATGTTATCTATAGCATGCACAAACCTCACCCATTCATGTACAAACCTCACCCATTCATATACATGTCATATATAGCATGCACAAACCTCACCCATTCATGTACATGTCATATATAGGATGTACAAACCTCACACATTCATGACCTTGCCATCTATAGGATGTACAAACCTCACACATGCATGTACATTCCATCTATGGGATGTACAAACCTCACCCATTCATGTACATGTCATATATAGCATGCACACACCTCACCCATTCATGTACATGTCATATATAGGATGTACACACCTCATTCATGCATATACATGCCATCTATAGGATGTACAAACCTCATCCATGCATGTACAGGTCATCTATAGGATGTACAAACCTCATCCATTCATGTACATGTCATCTATAGGATGTACAAACCTCACCCATGCATGTACATGTCATCTATAGGATGTACAAATCTCATCCATTCATGTACATGTCATCTATAGGATGTACAAACCTCATCCATTCATGTACATGTCATCTATAGGATGTACACACCTCATCCATTCATGTACATGTCATCTACAGGATGTACAAACCTCATCCATTCATGTACATGTCATCGATAGGATGTACAAACCTCATCCATTCATGTACATGTCATATATAGGATGTACAAGCCTCACCCATTCATGTACATGTCATATATAGGATGCACAAGCCTCACCCATTCATGTACATGTCATCTATAGTATGTACACGCCTCACCCATTCACGTACTGGTCATCTATAGGATGTACAATGTACAAACCTCACCGTTTTTGCGCTTTCCCAGTGTAACCGTTCTCTTTATCATCGGGAGCTTAGTGCCATGCGCATAGCTTCTTACCCAAACAAGACCTGAAGTTGACCTCAAGCCCTATCCGTGTGGCACATACGTACACACACTCCAATACTGAGACTGAAGTGGTGATTACCAACCCCTAGGTTCGACTCTGGGTAGACCTGACACGCTTATAAGTTGGCCTAAATGAACCAATAAGCCAGTAAGCACATTTTCTACTTTCTTTAGTACACGTATAAGTAATCACTTTACTAATACACGAAGTTACTTCAAACAGACAATTCTATCGGTCAAGTACTAAAGCACTAAGCTCCCCACCCGTTGACACTGTTAATGGGTTATGACGGAAGTGCCGCCTGTACCCTAACCCTTCCTACAGTTTTGCAGTCTATCTAAAATATCGTATATTCAAGAAAGGTAACCGCGGTGGACACGACTAACTAATTCCAACCGATAACCTCCCTTGCACATACGAACGGAATATCATAGAATGATTCATTCTGCAACACTCTATTTAGCACGGGCCCAAATCATAGACAGAGAAGCAGACGAAGCAAGCCGAAAGTTCTCATTCGGCAATCACGGACAATATTAAAGCTCGACAACAACAAATAAGCTAATAGAAGCCGATTGGGGTTCAAATAAACCCAAAACGGGTTCACCCAGTATAATCACCCTTTAAAGCGACACTACATCAGTGAAAACACAAATTTCTACAGAATGTATTTTCCTATTATATGGCATAATTTTATTCCAAATATTTGTCTCATATACTGGGTATTTAAACTAAGTAGATTTATGTGAGCCTTTTGTTTTCCAATAAATCCCGTTATTTTTCACGGGTACACCGTCTCCATGGTCGCCTTCTAGGAGGTGATGATGGTAACAATATGACCAATTTCATATTCGGTTAATTAACAGTTATCCCCCCTTAGGAGAGCTGAGTATTGGAGTCGCTAAAAAGCGTGAATTTCATTCTCCAAAATGTGGCAATATTTGGTCATTTTCATTCTGGAACAGCTAGTGATAACATCGTTCTTCTTACAAATACTTCTCCCTCCCACCCGCCCAGATATCAGCTTCATTTACATAACTATACAATGAGGAATAGTATAACCTTTACTGCTGTTTGTGATATGTAATTTCACTCTTTATTTTCGGTCACATGCCTGGCACCATGAAAGATTTGAGACGCACTATACGGAGCAGACACTAAGGCAAAGAAAAGCCTAGAATACCATACAATACGGGTGTTTGCGAAAAAGCCTAGAATACAAAACAATATGGGTGTTTGCGGAAAAGCCAAGAATACCAAACTATATGGGTGTTTGCGGAAAAGCCTAGAAGCGGCTCGATCCTGATCAAAAACTTTGTATGAATCCTGGTGCCAAGCGAGTTTCAAGAAACATGTGTTGGTCAAAACGACACATTTATTCATAAACAGAACTATTAATATATGGTGACTTATTAAATGCAACAAGTCATCGCTTATCTGATAGCCTTGTCGCGGCTTTAAAGTAAAACTTTATGATGCAGTTAGCTTGGTTGTAGACGCGAGCTCGCCAGTGTATAATATACATTGTATATATCAAAGAAATGTACATGATTTGATTAATATAATTGCTAAGCTGGTCAAAGTACCTGTAGCATCAGCTCTCATATTCGAAGTAGTAATAATTTATAAACTACTAATAGTTAAATACTAAAAACAAGATAAATACTGTCAGAGATCTGCTGAGCATGTAACAAAAGTTATATGCGTGTAACGGGAATTACACACCATAAAGTGTCTAGCCATGGATGGTATAACACTGTGTTGCCTAGCATTGTCGCTCGGATGTTGTCCATGGTTTATATTGGTTTAAGGAGTGATGAAATTCCACTCTCTTAACTTAGAGGCGAAAGCATTGACAAAATGTCTGCTAACACCCCCGGGATAGGACTGCGCTTATATGCTTCAAGGTTTATGCTTCCTTTCGGCCAAAAACAAACACAAATGTTCTGTCGAGGGTTGCGAAAAGAAAAATTAAAAAAGGCAGATCCATGTATTTATCCCCCCTTTGCTAATCCTCTAACACGGGTCGCATTAAAACAATTGCTTGACCCCCTTGAAGCAATAGCCTCAGGTAGGTTCTTCCACTAGTAAGTATGTATAACCGGCCAGCGCAGTCTTACCCCCTGGGCCCCATTACTCGGTGAACGGATAAATTCCTTCACTAAGCCCACACCCACGCATGTATGCAATTTTGAATATAGTTATGCATATTAATATACCGAAATACATGTGTAACGAGAGCTATTTCAAAAATTGAAACATAATAAAAGCTATTTCAAAAAAAAAATTGAAATATAATAATAAAATCATCAAGATAGAAGTATGGTCGTACACTGGCGGTTTTGCGTACATAACAGCAGCATCCAGCGAGTGATAAGTATCATTTGGCAACTAAAACTGGTTAAAATATGTCTCCAGTTCTTTATCTAAAGATGAGGAATGGTTCGCATCCTCAGCCATTTTTCATCTGCAGTCTTCGCGTTGGAGAATTGAATGCGGGGATGCGAATTGTGTGTTGTCTTAATTTGTTCCTTTGCAGTTACCACTGGGGCAAATGAATACCAATTGTAAATGTATATTGGTTTCATGTATATATATATATATTTTTTTTTTTTCACTTGCCATATGCTACGAGTTATAAACAATTAAAGTCGCGGCCTTATCCCACTTACTATGTGTTATAGTTATATTTATAAGAGGTTCCTAAGTCAAAGCCAAGCATGGACGGAGTGTTTGTTCGCGAGCTCGTACACACATAAAGTTGGATCATTAAGTACTTCAATTTGCTACAGCCTTCTCGTGAATAAACTCTTCGGCTTGTTTACACAGTCGTTGCCCCTTGATAAAATAATAAACAAATGTCGTATATGCGGTTTGTTGACATAACAAAATAATGTAAACATACATGCGTAATACAATTAGTGTAACCTGAATAACACGAGTTTGGTACAGATTTACCGTTATATCTCACATTTGTGCCTATATATTTGTAGAATATTCTTAGTTAAATTGTCTCTAAACGACATTATCTCGCGTTTAGTATTGACTGCAATGACAAAACCTACGCCAATTTAGGAGCATGGATGAACGTTATATGAAATCATACTTTCAATCCACAAAATCACTGTTTATTGATTCAATGTCGGTGTTCGAATGTATATGGAAGAATTTGTAGTAGCAATGGATTTATACTTGAAAAAATGCATTTTATTTGCTTTTTGCGATGTAATGTCGCTTTAAGTATTCGCAGATAAGTCAGTTGACCGTACGTGTATTCTCATTGGTCCGTGTAGGCATCTAATCACAACATTGCCGATGATCTATTCGGAAAATTTCTTATCCCATTGTTGATGTCATGCAAGTTAGCGGAGTTGTCAGATAGCTCCTCCTCTGTCAAGGCTTCGGCCATTTGATTTGCTCCATTTCTTATACGGTATATATCGATACTGACTCATTTCTTGAGCTATGTTGCTTATGATCCGCTTCAATAGGAACTGTGCTTTCTCTATTCGCAATGTTTATGGTTGGCTTAGGGTCGTTTGTAACAATATTGTAGACATCAATACGCATTGCTTCAACTCTCGGTCGATAGCGTTTGAGTACAACAGCAACTATTTTCAAAGTTTCTAGTCTACATTCTTTGAACCACAGAACATAAAGGACAGGATCCAGTATACAGTTACATAGGGTCACAAATTGAACAGAGATTTCACCACTCAGGAATGAAATGATGCGAGCTTTCGTCACAATTAATATAACGAAATATGAAACAAAGGTGCAGGTGATTGAAATGATGAACACAAACGCCATAGAGGTCGAGCGGTAGCTTCGTATCTCCTTTACTGTATCTACTACAGACATGGTGCGACCACTGTTGGATATTGATTGTGCGACCTTGAATATCGTCCAATAACACTTACACGCTGTTATGTATGCTACAATAAGCAAAGTGGTGTAAAATACAACCGGTATATAGGAACATCCACCGCGTTGTGTGAATACATCAACATTTTGCCTCTGAATGTAGCATACACCAAATCGAGCAAAGAGCCACACACTTCCTTCAATGATCCAGATAGACACAACAGTTATTCGTATGTACCTTTCTGTTATATTATTTATGTAGAACATTGGCTTCACGATCAGCACATACCTCTCTATAGCCATGAGAACAATTGTGAGAAATTCTAACTGCATCCATATTTGCCTCGTGTATTTAATGTAGAAGTTAATGGATGGGTTGGTTGACACTGTTCTTATTGTCGATGTTACTATGTAAAGAATGTCAAATATAAGCACAGACGTTGATAAAAATGTGGACGCGTAAGGAATTTTTTTGGTTCGATTCATGACAGTTATTGCGCATACACTGAACAATATCGACACGCATCCTAAGAATATGAACAGAATGTCCACTTCTACAATGCGGACTTCAATGTTATCAGATATGGTATCGTTATGTTCAATGTTAACACTTCCAGTGTCTGCTAGTTTCATGTGTGTATGCATTATCACAATGTCATAATTTCAGAATATAATTGCACGATTCCAAATGGTAAATTAAATGCTACTCTGTGCTGAGTCTGTGTTCAGACCATTATATATGTGTACATCGTCACATGTACTTGCACCCGCTATTATTCCAAATGGTAAATTAAATGCTACTCTGTGTTGAGTCTGTGTTCAGACCATTCTATGTGTACATCGTCATCACATGTACATGCACCAGCTATTGTTCCAAATGGTAACTCAAATGCTAATCTGTGTTGAGTCTGTGTGCAGACCATTATATACGTGTACATCATCGTCACGTTGCACCAGCTATTTTTCCCAATGGTAAATCAAATGTTTGTCTGTCTTCGATGTGTACTATGTTGATCACACACACACGTTTGTCCTGAAAACAAAACAAGTATTAGTTTGGTAACACATTCAGTTTATATTTTGATGCCAGAACATATATTTCAAACAATGACAATGTTTTAAATGGTGTTGCTGGACATTGTCTTCTATTGTCACTTCTCTCTTCTTATCCGCCTCTATTCAGTTGTATAATATAAACGTTGATCTAAATTTATATACGCCCTATTTTCTATATTCTACTCTGCTTCTCAGTCCCGTATGTTTACATAAAGAGATATATCTCTATTATGTTAGAGCATTGTAGCTATGTTTCCAGACTATATATATGCTAACATAACCAGATATATCTCTATTATATTAGAGCATTGCAGCTATGTTTCCAGACAATATATATGCTAACATAACCAGATATATCTCTATTATATTAGAGCAGTGCAGCTATGTGTCCAGCGTATATTAATGTTCGCATAAACAGATATACCTATGTAATATTAGAGTACTTTAGCTATGTTTCCAGACTATATCGATGTTAAAAAACCCAGCAGATATATCTCTATTATATTAGAGCATTGTAGCCATGTGTCCAACGTATATTAATGTTTACATATACAGATATATCTATGTAATATTAGAGTACTTTAGCTATGTTTCCAGACCTCATCCATTCATGTGCCTGTCATCTATAGGATGTATAAACCTCACCCATTCATGTACATGTCATCAATAGGATGTACAAACCTCACCTATTCATGTACATGCCATCTATAGGACGTACAAACCTCACCCATTCATGTACATGTCATCTATAGGATGTACAAACCTCACCCATTCATGTACATGTCATATATAGGATGTACAAACCTCATCCATTCATGTACATGTCATCTATAGGATGTACAAACCTCATTCATTCATGTACATGCCATATATAGGATGTACAAACCTCACCCATTAATCTACATGCCATATATAGGATGTAGAAACATCACCCATTCATGTACATGTCATCTATTGGATGTACTAACCTCACCCATTCATGTACATGTCATCTATTGGATGTACAAACCTCACCCATTCATGTACATGTCATCAATAAGATGTACAAACCTCACCCATTCATGTACATGTCATCAATAGTATGTACAAACCTCACCCATTAATGTACATGCCATATATAGGATGTACAAACCTCACCCATTCATGTACATGTCATCTATTGGATGTACAAACCTCACCCATTCATGTACATGTCATCTATTGGATGTACAAACTTCACCCATTCATGTACATGTCATCAATAGGATGTACAAACCTCACCCATTCATGTACATGTCATCAATAGTATGTACAAACATCACCCATTCATGTACATGCCATCTATTGGATGTACAAACCTCACCCATCCATGTACATGTCATCAATAGGATGTACAAACCTCACCCATTCCTGTACATGTCATCTATTGGATGTACAAACCTCACCCATTCATGTACATGTCATCTATTGGATGTACAAACCTCACCCATTCATGTACATGTCATCTATAGGATGTACCTACCTCACCCATTCATGTACATGTCATCTATTGGATGTACAAACCTCACCCATTCATGTACATGCCATCTATAGTAAGTACAAACCTCACCCATTCATGTACATGTCATCTATAGGATGTACAAACCTCACCCATTCATGTACATGTCATATATCGTATGTACAAGCCTCACACATTCATGTACATGTCATCTATCGGATGTACAAACCTCACCCATTAATGTACATGCCATCTATAGGATGTACACTCTACACACCTCACCGGTGTTCCGCTTTCCCAGTGTAACCGTTCTCGTTATCATCGGGCGCTTAGTGTCATGCGCATAGCTTCTTACCCAATAAGACCTGAAGTTGACGTCAAGCCCTATCCATGTGACACATACGTACACACACCCCAATACTGAGACTGAAGTTGTGATTACCAACCCCTAGGTTCGACTCTGGGTAGACCTGACACGATTATAAGTTGGCCTAAATGAACCAATAAGCCAGTAAGCACATTTTCTACTTTCTTTAATACAGGTATAAGTAATCACTTTACTAATACACGAAGTTACTTCAAACAGACAATTATATCGGTCAAGTTCTAAAGCACTAAGCTCCCCACCCGTTGTCACTGTTAATGGGTTTTGACGGAAGTGCTGTCTGTACCCTAACCCTTCCTACAGTTTTGCAGTCTATCTAAAATATCGTATATTCAAGAAAGATAACCGGTGGACACGACTAACCAATTCCAACCGATAACCTCCCTTGCACATACGAATGGAATATCCTAGAATGGTTCCTTCATGGGCCCAAATCATAAAGACAGAGAAGCAGACGAAGCAAGCCGAAAGTTCTCATTCGGCAATCACGGACAATATTAAAGCTCGACCACAACAAATAGGCTAATAGAAGTCGATTGGGGTTCAAATTAACCCAAAACGGGTTTACCCAGTATAATCATCCTTTAAAGCGACACTACATCAGTGAAAACACAAATTTCTACAGAATGTATTTTCCTATTATATGGTATAATTTTAATCCAAATATTTGTCTCATATACTGAGTATTTAAACTAATAAACAAATGTCGTATATGCGGTTTGTTGACATAACAAAATAATGTAAACATACATGCGTAATACAACTAGTGTAGGCTGAATAACACGAGTTATGGTACAGATTTATCGTTGTATCTCACATTTGTGCCTATATATTTGTAGAATATTCTTAGTTAAATTGTCTCTAAACGACATTATCTCGCGTTTAGTATTGACTGCGATGACAAAACCAACATCTATTCAGGAGCATGGATGACCGTTATATGAAATCATACTTTCAATCCACAAAATCACGGCTTTTTGAGTCAATGTTGGTGTTCGAATGTATACGGAAGAATTTGTAGTAGCAATGGATTTATACTTGAAATAAATGCATTTTATTTGCTTTTTGCGATGTAAAGTCACTTTAAGTATTCGCGGACAAGTCAGTTGACCCTACGTGTATTCTCATTGGTCCGTGTAGGCATCTAATCACAACATTGCCGATGATCTATTCGGAACAGTTCTTATCCCATCGTGGATGTCATGCAAGTTAGCGGAGTTGTCAGATAGCTCCTCCTCTGTCAAGGCTTCGGCCATTTGATTTGCTCCGTTTCTTATACGGTATATATCGATACTGACTCATTTGTTGAGCTATGTTACTTGTGATCCGCTTTAGTAGGAACTGTGCTTTCTCTATTCGCAATGTTTATGGTTGGCTTAGGGTCGTTTGTAACAATATTGTAGACATCAATACGCATTGCTTCCACTCTCGGTCGATAGCGTTTGAATACAACAGCAAATATTTTCAAAGTTGCTAGTCTACATTCTTTGAACCACAGAACATAAAGGACAGGATCCAGTATACAGTTACATAGGGTCACAAATTGAACAGATAGTTCAGTACTCAGGTGTGAGATGATGCGAGCGTTCAACATAATTAATAGAACGATATATGAAACAAAAGTACATGTGATTGAAATGATGAACACAAACGCCATAGAGGTTGAGCGGTAGCTTCGTATCTCCTTTACTGTATCTACTACAGACATGGTGCGACCACTGTTAGATAATGCTTGCGCAACCTTGAATATCTTCCAATAACACACAAACGCGGTTGTGTATGCTACAATAAGTAAAGAGGCGATCAATATAGTTGGTGTAAAGGAGCATCCACCGCGTTGTGTGAATACATCAACATTTTGCTTCTGAATGTAACATACGCCAAATCGAACAAAGAGCCACAAACTTCCTTCTATTATCCAGATCGACACAACAGTTATTCGTATGTACCTTTCTGTTATATTATTCATGTAGAACCTTGTCTTCAAAATCAACACATATCTCTCTATAGCCATGAGAACAATGGTGAGAAACTCTAACTGCAGCCATATTCTTCCCGTGTATTTAATGTAGAAGTTAATGGATGGGTTGGTTGACACTGTTCTTATTGTCGATGTTACTATGTACAGAATGTCAAATATAAGCACAGACGTTGATAAAAATTTGGAAGCGTAATGAATTTTTTTTGTTCGATTCATGACAGTTATTGCGCATACACTGAACATTATCGACACGCATCCTAAGAATATGAACATAATTTCCACTTCTATAATGCGGACTTCAATATTATCAGATATGGTATCGTTATGTTCAATGTTAGCACTTCCATTGTCTGCTAGTTTCATGTGTGTATGCATTATCACAATGTCATAATTTCAGAATATAATTGCACGATTCCAAATGGTAAAATAAATGCTACTCTGTGTTGAGTCTGTGTTCAGACCATTCTATATGTGTCCATCATCGCCACACGTACTTGCACAGGCTATTGTTCCAAATGGTAAATTAAATGCTACTCTGTGTTGAGTCTGTGTGCAGACCATTCTATACGTGTACATCATCGTCACGTTGCACCTGCTATTTTTCCCAATGGTAAATCAAATGTTTGTCTGTCTTCGATGTCTACTATGTTGATCACACAGACACGTTTGTCCTGAAACACAACAAGTATTAGTTTGGTAACACATTCAGTTTATATTTTGATGGCAGAACATATATTTCAAATAATGACAATGTTTTAAATGGTGTTGCTGGACATTGTCTTCTATTGTCACTTCTCTCTTCTTATCAGCCTCTATTCAGTTGTATAATATAAACGTTGATCTACATTTATATACGCGCTATATTCTATATTCTACTCTGCTTCTCAGTCCCGTATGTTTACATAAAGAGATATATCTCTATTATATTAGAGCATTGCAGCTATGTTTCCAGACTATATATATGCTAACATAACCAGATATATCTCTATTATATTAGAGCAGTGCAGCTATGTGTCCAGCGTATATTAATGTTTGCATAAACAGATATACCTATGTAATATTAGAGTACTTTAGCTATGTTTCCAGACTATATCGATGTTAAAAAACCCAGCAGATATATCTCTATTATATTAGAGCATTGTAGCCATGTGTCCAACGTATATTAATGTTTACATATACAGATATATCTATGTAATATTAGAGTACTTTAGCTATGTTGCCAGACCTCATCCATTCATGTGCATGTCATATATAGGATGTATAAACCTCACCCATTCATGTACATGTCATCTATAGGATGTACACACCTCAACCATTCATGTACATGTCATCAATAGGATGTACAAACCTCACCCATTCATGTATATGTCATATACAGGATGTACAAACCTCACCCATTCATGTACATGTCATATATAGGATGTACAAACCTCAACCAGTCATGTACATGTCATCTATAGGACGTACAAACCTCACCCATTCATGTACATGTCATATATAGGATGTACAAGCCTCAACCATTCATGTACATGTCATCTATAGGATGTACAAACCTCACCCATTAATGTACATGTTATCTATAGGATGTACAAGCCTCATCCATTCATGTACGTGTCATATATAGGATGTACAAACCTCACCCATTCATGTACATGTCATCAATAGGATGTTCAAACCTCATACATTCATGTACATGTCATCTATTGGATGTACAAATCTCACCCATTCATGTACATGTCATCTATAGGATGTACAAACCTCATCCATTCATGAACATGCCATCAATAGGATGTACAAACCTCACCCATTCATGTACATGTCATCCATAGGATGTACAAGCCTCATCCATTCATGTACATGTCATCTATAGGATGTACAAGCCTCATCCATTCGTGTACATGCCATATATAGGATTTACATGCCTCATCCATTAATGTACATGTTTTCTATAGGACGTACAAACCTCACCCATTCATGTACATGTCATATATAGGATGTACAAACCTCATCCATTCATGTACATGTGATAAATAGGCTGTACAAACCTCACCCATTAATGTACATGTCCTATATAGGATGTACAAACCTCACCCGTTCATGTACATGTCATTTATAGGATGTACAGACCTCACCCATTCATGTACATGTCATCTATAGGATGTACAAACCTCACCCATTAATGTACATGTCATCTATAGGATGTACAAACCTCATCCATTCATGTACATGTCATCTATAGGATGTACAAGCCTCATCCATTCCTGTACATGTCATCTATAGGATGTACAAACCTCACCCATTCATGTACATGTCATATATAGGATGTACATACCTCATCCATTCATGTACATGTCATCTATAGGATGTACATACCTCATCCATTCATGTACATGTCATCTATAGGATGTACATACCTCATCCATTCATGTACATGTCATCTATAGGACGTACAAACCTCACCCATTCATGTACATGTCACATATAGGATGTACAAACCTCATCCATTCATGTACAGGTCATCTATAGGATGTACAATCCTCACCCATTCATGTACATGTCATATATAGGATGTACAAACCTCACCCATGCATGTACATGTCATATATAGGATGCAAAAACCTCACCCATTCATGTACATGCCATCAATTGTAAGTACAAACCTCATCCATTCATGTACATGTCATCTATAGGATGTACAGGCCTCAGCCATTAATGTACATGTCATCTATAGGATGTACAAACCTCATCCAATCATGTACATGTCATCTATAGGATGTACAAGCCTCATCCATTCATGTACATGTCATCTATAGGATGTACAAACCTCACCCATTCATGTACATGTCATATATATGATGTACATACCTCACCCATTCATGTACATGTCATCTATAGGATGTACAAACCTCACCCATTCATGTACATGCCATATATAGGATGTACAAACCTCACCCATTCATGTACATGTCATCTATAGGATGTACAAGCCTCATCCATTCCTGTACATCTGTACATGTCATCTATAGGATGTACAAATCTCACCCATTCATGTACATGTCATATATAGGATGTACATACCTCATCCATTCATGTTACATGTCATCTATAGGATGTACAAGCCTCATCCATTCATGTACATGTCATCTATAGGATGTACATACCTCATCCATTCATGTACATGTCATCTATAGGACGTACAAACCTCACCCATTCATGTACATGTCACATATAGGATGTACAAATCTCATCCATTCATGTACAGGTCATCTATAGGATGTACAATCCTCACCCATTCATGTACATGTCATATATAGGACGTACAAACCTCATCCATTCAAGTACATGTCACATATAGGATGTACAAACCTCATCCATTCATGTACATGTCATCTATAGGATGTACAATCCTCACCCATTCATGTACATGTCATCTATAGGATATCCAAACCTCATCCATTCGTGTACATGTCATCTATAGGATGTACAAACCTCGCCCATTTATGTACAAGTCATATATAGGATGCAAAAACCTCACCCATTCATGTACATGCCATCAATTGTAAGTACAAACCTCATCCATTCATGTACATGTCATCTATAGGATGTACAGGCCTCAGCCATTAATGTACATGTCATCTATAGGATGTACAAACCTCATCCAATCATGTACATGTCATCTATAGGATGTACAAGCCTCATCCATTCATGTACATGTCATCTATATGATGTACAAACCTCACCCATTCATGTACATGTCATATATAGGATGTACATACCTCACCCATTCATGTACATGTCATCTATAGGATGTACAAACCTCACCCATTCATGTACATGCAATATATAGGATGTACAAACCTCACCCATTCATGTACATGTCATCTATTGGATGTACAGACCTCACCCATTCATGTACATGTAATCTATAGGATGTACAAACCTCACCCATTAATGTACATGTCATCTATAGGATGTACAAGTCTCATCCATTCCTGTACATGTCATCTATAGGATGTACAAACCTCACCCATTCATGTACATGTCATCTATAGGATGTACAAGCCTCATCCATTCCTGTACATGTCATCTATAGGATGTACAAATCTCACCCATTCATGTACATGTCATATATAGGATGTACATACCTCATCCATTCATGTTACATGTCATCTATAGGATGTACAAGCCTCATCCATTCATGTACATGTCATCTATAGGATGTACAAGCCTCATCCATTCATGTACATGTTATATATTGGATGTACAAGCCTCATCCATTCATGTACATGTTATCTATAGGATGTACAAACCTCATCCATTCATGTACGTGTCATATATAGGATGTACAAACCTCATCCATTCATGTACATGTCATCTATAGGATGAACAAGCCTCATCCATTCATGTACATGTTATATATTGGATGTACAAGCCTCATCCATTCATGTACATGTTATCTATAGGATGTACAAACCTCATCCATTCATGTACGTGTCATATATAGGATGTACAAACCTCATCCATTCATGTACATGTCTTCTATAAGATGTACAAACCTCACCCATTCATGTACATGTCATCTATAAGATGTACAAGCCTCATCCATTCAT
The DNA here is from genome assembly GCA_014843695.1 of Archivesica marissinica. NCBI lineage: Eukaryota > Metazoa > Mollusca > Bivalvia > Venerida > Vesicomyidae > Archivesica > Archivesica marissinica. Next base: position 848,249 of record CM026388.1, on the reverse strand, counting down.
GTACATGTCATCTATAGGATGTACAAACCTCACCCATTCATGTACATGTCATCTATAGGATGTTCGAACCTCATCCATTCATGTACATGTCATCTATAGGATGTACAAGCCTCATCCATTCCTGTACATGTCATCTATAGGATGTACAAACCTCACCCATTCATGTACATGTCATATATAGGATGTACAAACCTCATCCATTCCTGTTCATGTCATCTATAGGATGTACAAACCTCATCCATTCATGTACATGTCATCTATAGGAGGTACATACCTCATCCATGCATGTACATGTCATCTGTAGGATGTACAAACCTCATCCATTCATGTACATGTCATCTATAGGATGTACAAGCCTCATCCATTCATGTACATGTCATCTATAGGATGTACAAACCTCATCCATTCATGTACATGTCATCTATAGGATGTACAAACCTCATCCATTCATGTACATGTTATCAATAGGATGCACAAGCCTCATCCATTCGTGACCATGCCATCAATAGGATGTACAAACCTCACCCATTCATGTACATGTCATCTATAGGATCTACAAGCCTCATCCATTCATGTACATGTCATCTATTGGATGTACAAGCCTCACCCATTCGTGTACATGCCACATATAGGATGTACAAGCCTCATCCATTCATGTACATGTCATCTATAGGATGTACAAACCTCAGCCATTCATGTACATGTCATCTATAGGATGTACAAGCCTCATCCATTCATGTACATGTCATCTATAGGATGTACAAACCTCACCCATTCATGTACATGTCATCTATAGGATGTACAAGCCTCACCCATTCATGTACATGTCATCTATAGGATGTACAAACCTCACCCATTCATGTACATGTCATATATAGGATGTACAAACCTCACCCATTCATGTACATGTCATCTATAGGATGTACAAGCCTCACCCATTCGTGTACATGCCATATATAGGATGTACAAGCCTCATCCATTCATGTACATGTCATCTATAGGATGTACAAACCTCACCCATTCATGTACATGTCATCTATAGGATGTACAAGCCTCACCCATTCATGTACATGTCATCTATAGGATGTACAAACCTCACCCATTCATGTACATGTCATATATAGGATATCCAAACCTCATCCATTCGTGTACATGTCATCTATAGGATGTACAAACCTCGCCCATTTATGTACAAGTCATATATAGGATGTACAAACCTCATCCATTCATGTACATGTCATCTATAGGATGTACAGGCCTCAGCCATTAATGTACATGTCATATATAGGATGTACAAACCTCATCCAATCATGTACATGTCATCTATAGGATGTACAAGCCTCATCCATTCATGTACATGTCATATATAGGATGTACAAACCTCACCCATTCATGTACATGTCATATATAGGATGTACATACCTCACCCATTCATGTACATGTCATCTATAGGATGTACAAACCTCACCCATTCATGTACATGCCATATATAGGATGTACAAACCTCACCCATTCATGTACATGTCATCTATTGGATGTACAGACCTCACACATTCATGTACATGTAATCTATAGGATGTACAAACCTCACCCATTAATGTACATGTCATCTATAGGATGTACAAGTCTCATCCATTCCTGTACATGTCATCTATAGGATGTACAAACCTCACCCATTCATGTACATGTCATCTATAGGATGTACAAGCCTCATCCATTCCTGTACATGTCATATATAGGATGTACAAATCTCACCCATTCATGTACATGTCATATATAGGATGTACATACCTCATCCATTCATGTTACATGTCATCTATAGGATGTACAAGCCTCATCCATTCATGTACATGTCATCTATAGGATGTACAAGCCTCATCCATTCATGTACATGTCATCTATAGGATGTACAAACCTCATCCATTCATGTACATGTCATCTATAGGATGAACAAGCCTCATCCATTCATGTACATGTTATATATTGGATGTACAAGCCTCATCCATTCATGTACATGTTATCTATAGGATGTACAAACCTCATCCATTCATGTACATGTCATATATAGGATGTACAAACCTCATCCATTCATGTACATGTCATCTATAGGATGTACAAGCCTCACCCATTCATGTACATGTCATATATAGGATGTACAAGCCTCATCCATTCATGTACATGTCATCTATAGGATGTACAAACCTCACCCATTCATGTACATGTCATATATAGGATGTACAAACCTCACCCATTCATGTACATGTCATCTATAGGATGTACAAACCTCACCCATTCATGTACATGTCATCTATAGGATGTACAAACCTCACCCATTCATGTACATGTCATCTATAGGATGTACAAGCCTCATCCATTCATGTACATGTCATCTATAGGATGTACAAACCTCACCCATTCATGTACATGTCATATATAGGATGTACAAACCTCATCCATTCATGTACATGTCATCTATAGGATGTACAAACCTCATCCATTCATGTACATGTCATCTATATGATGTACATACCTCATCCATGCATGTACATGTCATCTGTAGGATGTACAAACCTCATCCATTCATGTACATGTCATCTATAGGATGTACAAGCCTCATCCATTCATGTACATGTCATCTATAGGATGTACAAGCCTCATCCATTCATGTACATGTCATCTATAGGATGTACAAACCTCACCCATTCATGTACATGTCATCTATAGGATGTACATACCTCATCCATTCATGTACATGTTATCAATAGGATGCACAAGCCTCATCCATTCGTGACCATGCCATCAATAGGATGTACAAACCTCACCCATTCATGTACATGTCATCTATATGATCTACAAGCCTCATCCATTCATGTACATGTCATCTATTGGATGTACAAGCCTCACCCATTCGTGTACATGCCACATATAGGATGTACAAGCCTCATCCATTCATGTACATGTCATCTATAGGATGTACAAACCTCACCCATTCATGTACATGTCATCTATAGGATGTACAAGCCTCACCCATTCATGTACATGTCATCTATAGGATGTACAAACCTCACCCATTCATGTACATGTCATATATAAGATGTACAAACCTCACCCATTCATGTACATGTCATCTATAGGATGTAAAAGCCTCACTCATTAATGTACATGTCATCTATAGGATGTACAAGCCTCACCCATTCATGTACATGTCATATATAGGATGTACAAACCTCACCCATTCATGTACATGTCATCTATAGGATGTTCAAGCCTCACCCATTCGTGTACATGCATATATAGGATGTACAAGCCTCACCCATTCATGTACATGTCATATATAGGATGCACAAACCTCACCCATTCATGTACATGTCATCTATAGGATGTACAAGCCTCACCCATTCATGTACATGTCATCTATAGGATGTACAAGCCTCACCCATTCATGTACATGTCATATATAGGATGTACAAACCTCACCCATTCATGTACATGTCATCTATAGAATGTACAATGTACAAACCTCAACGTTTTTCCGCTTTCCCAGTGTAACCGTTCTCTTTATCATCGGGCGCTTAGTGCCATGTGCATAGCTTCTTACCCAAACAAGACCTGAAGTTGACCTCAAGCCCTATCCGTGTGACACATACGTACGCACACCCCAATACTCAGACTGAAGTGGTGATTACCAACCCCTAGGTTCGACTCTGGGTAGACCTGACACGCTTATAAGTTGGCCTAAATGAACCAATAAGCCAGTAAGCACATTTTCTACTTTCTTTAATACACGTATAAGTAATGACTTTACTAATACACGAAGTTACTTCACACAGACAATTCTATCGGTCAAGTACTAAAGCACTAAGCTCCCCACCCGTTGACACTGTTAATGAGTTTTGACGGAAGTGCCGTCTGTACACTAACCCGTCCTACAGTTTTGCAGTCTATCTAAAATATCGTATATTCAAGAAAGGTAACCGGTGGACACGACTAACCAATTCCAACCGATAACCTCTCTTGCACATACGAACGGAATATCCTAGAATGATTCCTTCATGGGCCCAAATCATAAAGACAGAGAAGCAGAGGAAGCAAGCCGAAAGTTCTCATTCGGCAATCACGGACAATATTAAAGCTCGACAACAACAAATAAGCTAATAGAAGTCGATTGGGGTTCAAATAAACCCAAAACGGGTTCACCCAGTATAATCATCCTTTAAAGCGACACTACATCAGTGAAAACAAAAATTTCTACAGAATGTATTTTCCTATTATATGGTATAATTTTATTCCAAATATTTGTCTCATATACTGAGTACTTAAACTAATAAACAAATGTCGTATATGCGGTTTGTTGACATAACAAAATAATGTAAACATCCATGTGTAATACAATTAGTGTAAAGATCCATGGGTAATACAATTAGTGTAACCTGAATAACACGAGTTTGGTACAGATTTACCGTTGTATCTCACATTTGTGCCTATATATTTGTAGAATATTCTTAGTTAAATTGTCTCTAAACGACATTATCTCGCGTTTAGTATTGACTGCAATGACAAAACCTACGTCAATTTAGGAGCATGGATGACCGTTATATGAAATCATACTTTCAATCCACAAAATCACGGCTTTTTGAGTCAATGTTGGTGTTCGAATGTATACCGAAGAATTTGTAGTAGCAATGGATTTATACTTGAAAAAATGCATTTTATTTGCTTTTTGCGATGTAATGTCACTTTAAGTATTCGCGGATAAGTCAGTTGACCCTACGTGTATTCTCATTGGTCCGTGTAGGCATCTAATCACAACATTGCCGATGATCTATTCGGAACAGTTCTTATCCCATCGTTGATGTCATGCAAGTTAGCGGAGTTGTCAGATATCTCCTCCTCTGTCTATGATTCGGCCATTTGATTTGCTCCGTTTCTTATACGGTATATATCGATACTGACTCATTTGTTGAGCTATGTTGCTTGTGATCCGCTTCAATAGGAACTGTGCTTTCTCTATTCGCAATATTTATGATTGGCTTAGGGTCGTTTGTAACAATATTGTAGACATCAATACGCATTGCTTCAACTCTCGGTCGATAGCGTTTAAATACAACAGCAACTATTTTCAAAGTTTCTAGTCTACATTCTTTGAACCACAGAACATAAAGGACAGGATCCAGTATACAGTTACATAGGGTCACAAATTGAACAGATAGTTCAGTACTCAGGTGTGAGATGATGCGAGCGTTCAACACAATTAATAGAACGATATATGAAACAAAAGTACATGTGATTGAAATGATGAACACAAACGCCATAGAGGTTGAGCGGTAGCTTCGTATCTCCTTTACTGTATCTACTACAGAAATGGTGCGACCACTGTTAGATAATGCTTGCGCAACCTTGAATATCTTCCAATAACACACACACGCGGCTGTGTATGCTACAAAAAGTAAAGAGGCGATCAATACAGTTGGTGTAAAGGAGCATCCACCGCGTTGTGTGAATACATCAACATTTTGCTTCTGAATGTAACATACACCAAATCGAACAAAGAGCCACAAACTTCCTTCTATTATCCAGATCGACACAACAGTTATTCGTATGTACCTTTCTGTTATATTAATCATGTAGAACCTTGGCTTCAAAAGCAACACATACCTCTCTATAGCCATGAGAACAATGGTGAGAAACTCTAACTGCAGCCATATTCTTCCCGTGTATTTAATGTAGAAGTTAATGGATGGGTTAGTTGACACTGTTCTTATTGTCGATGTTACTATGTACAGAATGTCAAATATAAGCACAGACGTTGATAAAAATTTGGAAGCGTAAGGAATTTTTTTTGTTCGATTCATGACAGTTATTGCGCATACACTGAACATTATCGACACGCATCCTAAGAATATGAACAGAATGTCCACTTCTACAATGCGGACTTCAATGTTATCAGATATGGTATCGTTATGTTCAATGTTAGCACTTCCATTGTCTGATAGTTTCATGTGTGTATGCATTATCACAATGTCATAATTTCAGAATATAATTGCACGATTCCAAATGGTAAATTAAATGCTACTCTGTGCTGAGTCTGTGTTCAGACCATTATATATGTGTACATCGCACAGTACTTGCACCGCTATTTTCCAAATGGTAAATTAAATGCTACTCTGTGTTGAGTCACACGTACATGCACCAGCTATTGTTCCAAATGGTAATAAATGCTACTCTGTGTTGAGTCTGTATTCAGACCATTATATATGTGTACATCGGCACACGTACTTGCACCAGCTATTGTTCCAAATGGTAAATTAAATGCTACTCTGTGTTGAGTCTGTATTCAGACCATTATATATGTGTACATCGTCACACATACTTGCACCAGCTATTGTTCCAAATGGTAAATTAAATGCTACTCTGTGTTGAGTCTGTGTTCAGACCATTATATATGTGTACATCGGCACACGTACTTGCACCAGCTATTGTTCCAAATGGTAAATTAAATGCTACTCTGTGTTGAGTCTGTATTCAGACCATTATATATGTGTACATCGTCACACATACTTGCACCAGCTATTGTTCCAAATGGTAAATTAAATGCTACTCTGTGTTGAGTCTGTGTTCAGACCATTCTATATGTGTACATCGCCACACGTACTTGCACCCGCTATTGTTCCAAATGGTAAATTAAATGCTACTCTGTGTTGAGTCTGTGTTCAGACCATTCTATATGTGTACATCGTCACACGTACTTGCACCAGCTATTGTTCCTAATGGTAAATTAAATGCTACTCTGTGTTGAGTCTGTATTCAGACCATTATATATGTGTACATCGGCACACGTACTTGCACCAGTTATTATTCCTAATGGTAAATCAAATGTGTGTCTGTCTTCGATGTCTACTCTATTGATCACACAGACACGATTGTCCTGAAAACAAAACGTTTTATTTTGTAACATATTCAGTTTATATTTTGATGGCAGAAGATATATTTCAAATAATGACAATGTTTTAAATGGTGTTGCTGGACATTGTCTTCTATTGTCACTTCTCTCTTCTTATCCGCCTCTATTCAGCTGTATAATATAAACGTTGATCTAAATTTATATACGCGCTATTTTCTATATTCTACTCTGCTTCTCATTCCCGTATGTTTACATAAACAGATATATCTCTATTTTGTTATAGCACTATAGCTATGTAGCTATGTTTCCAGACAATATATATGCTAACATAACCAGATATATCTCTATTATGTTAGAGCATTGAAGCTATGTGTCCAACGTATATTAATGTTTACATAAACAGATATATCTATCTATGTACTGTTAGAGTACTTTAGCTATGTTTCCAGGCTATATCGATGTTAAATAAAACATAAACAGATATATGTCTATTATATTAGAGCATTGTAGCTATGTTTGCAGCGTGTATTAATGTTTGCATAAACATATATACCTGTATAATGTTATAGCACTATAGCTATGTAGCTATGCGTCCAGCGTGTATTAATGTTTGCATAAACAGATATACCTGTATAATGTTATAGCACTATAGCTATGTAGCTATGCGTCCAGCGTGTATTAATGTTTGCATAAACAGATATACCTCTATAATGTTATAGCACTATAGCTATGTAGCTATGTTTCCAGCGTGTATTAATGTTTGCATAAACAGATATACCTGTATAATGTTATAGCACTATAGCTATGTAGCTATGTTTAAAGGCTATGCATTGCTTGGATAACAATGTTGCATAGATGTTTGGAGGATAGTGCAATGATACAGACAGAGACCCATTCCAGAGTCTCCTCTGGTTCTTTTACGTACACGGTGTAAAGCACCGACGTGATACATCGGTTTAAAGTCACATCTGAAAGACTGTTCATTTTATTAGGGTCAGACGGGGATCGAACCTGCGATCCGTGGATTGCCAGTCCAACGTGTTAACCATTGGACTACAGATCCGTCAGACGGGGATCGAACCTGCGATCCGTTGGTTACCAATCCAACATGTTAACCACTGGACTACAGATCCATCAGACGGGGGATCGAACCTGCGATCCGTGGATTACCAGTCCAACGTGTTAACCACTGGACTGCAGATCCGTCAGACGGGAGATCGAACCTGCGATCCGTGGATTACCAGTCCAACGTGTTAACCACTGGACAATAGATCCGCCAGACGGGGGATCGAACCTGCGATCCTTGGATTACCAATCCAACATGTTAACAACTGGACTATAGATCCATCAGACCGACGATCGAACCTGCGATACTTGGATTGCCAGTCCAACGTGTTAACCACTGGACTATAGATCCGCCAGACGGGGGGTTGAACCTGCGATCCTTGGATTGCCAACCCAACGTGTTACCACTGGACTACACATCCGTATGCCAATTATCCAACAGCGCTTGTGACGTTGTTCATTTTATAGTATATATAATAATCGCGTACCGAGAACTTATCCTGATGTTTGAACAACATATGTAGAGAATTGTTTACGAGTTTTTCATAAATTTATACCTTTATTAAATGAGTTCGAAGAAATAACTATCAAGCGATGTGCTTTTATTATAAGTTTATTTAATGTCGCTATCGGTTACCCATATGAGCGATGTGACACCTAACAACGCCCTTCCTGTGTACGCTATATCGGTTAACCAACACTTGGTACACAAGCCTCGTTGCCATTTACGGTGCTCATGCTACAAGTAAGTCGTAAGAATTGAAAATCGGTAATAAAATAGTTCCTCCATTTTAGTTTAAACATTTCATTTCTCAGTTCATTACAAATGACCACAATACTACCGAAAGGATAACAATGAGTCAAGGTCTCCATATTCCAGTGTTTTAAAATGCACGTGTTTGTTCTAAACCATGACCGAATATTAATCCAAGCGGTCACGTGATTAAACAGTATCCTAGCGATACTGGAGCTTAAACACTATTTGATCGTATTACTAGAAACAGCTACCATACAGTGACAGTCATTTAACCATTAACTATATGTAGTGAGGTCAAAATACAGTTTAACCCCCAAACAATTGCTACAAAGGGTTTCTCATCTGATTCTGGTAGGATGTAGTGTACGTTTTAACATACTAAAAGTTTACCAAAGTAGGGCCCCCGGAAAAGTGTTTTTTTCAAGATGGCGTCCAAGATGGCCGCCGAAACCTCTTAATGATCATAACTATGTAACTATCAACTCAAATTTGATGATCTTGGTGTCTATCCCTAGGTTTCTGGGGACAAAGAACACATTAAGATCATAAAAAATGATGTTGGCCTATATATGGCGTCAAAAATGGCAGCCAACACCTCCAAATGACCGCAAGTCCATAACTATTGACTCAAATTTGATGATCTTGATGTCTATCCCCAGGTTTTTGGGTGCAAGGAACACACTAAGACAACTTTGGATATCACTGAGCTGTTGCAACATTATGAAATTGAACTAATGACCTAACGCACAAACACCTTTGTCCATAGAATAAGTTTCAGAGCGTTCAGTTTTGAGTGTCATCCTCCTCCTCAGTATCGACTTCTTGAGTGTTGTTTGGATTGTCACAGTTTTCAGTTTGGCAAGGGCCACATGCAGCAGTGCAGGGGAGTCCATAGCGTCTGCAGCTGCATCGACAGGATTTTCATCCCCCCTAACAGTTGCAATGGATATTTTCAAGAGTTCGTCAGGCGCAGCATTGTTTTGGGTCATATTTGGAATTAACTGATCATTTTCCTGTTTCCATCCCCATTCAGTTGGGTTCATTTCATTTGCCATCCCCATCCATACCATAATTTGAAAGTACACACGTTGGCTATGGAATCTTGTTGCAGGTGATGTTGGGGAAGCCGTTCAGAAGTGACAAATGCTTCAGCAGTTACCACTTTCTTGATGAAAATGATATGGCGCAGTGATGATAGCCTATCATTAGACTTGCCACCAAATAGATCAACAATCAGGTCTTTGCCAAGATCTGATATGTCCTCTTGAGATTTGTTTTGAAGGATCAATGCACTAGCACAGGACTTCATGACAGGATCAGATTTCACTAATTTCCGGAAGACTGACTGACATTTATCTGACGCCGTAAATCCTTGAAGTTGAATCACAGCCTGAGTAGGCATGTACAAAGAGCAACTCATTGCACACATCATCTCCTAATGTTTCTTTCAACAGGTTAATGTTATACACTCTGTGTTCTTTTGACTGCTTGTTTGCATCAGAACGGAAGTAGATGATCTCATTGTCTGTTCTGGAGTAATGAAGGAGCAAGATCAGCAAATCTGTATCCTCACCGACCAACGTTGTGGTACAATGACGGGATCGTTCAACAGTTGCCTTAACGATATCGACGTCTGCATCCCCTGGTGACTGAATGACATGGCATCCCCTGTTAGTTAGTGCTGTGCTGATGAGAGCACTCATGTCTGCCTTGTTTTTTTCACGAGACAAAAAGTCCTCCTTCTTGCCTGAAAACTCTGTTTCTGCAGTGAAACTAACAATAGGGTGCAGATTTTTCCTCGTATCTGGTGTGTGTTGTCTTTTATGGAGGGACCTTCACCATAGCCATCGAACACCACTGTCGCTTGTCCGTAATGTCTCACAGTGAAGTCTGCATAAGACTCAGCTATTGCATTATATGAGTCGCCTTTCTTCCACGGTAAACGATGGAGCAAAGAGCCACCATCAAGCACGTAACAATCTGTTTTGGGAATAGAGTTCATCACAGCCTCACTTGAAAAGTCTGCAGCATGGTCTCGAATTGCCTGAGCAAGCTGAGGTTTGTCTGCTTTTCGAAGAATGTTCCTGGTCTCAAAGAGGGCTGGAGGGTAGGGGCTTAGTTCATATGTCAACATCTCTTCAAGGGAAAGATCTCCTGACCTTGACACCACAAGGAAACGCTGGAACAGAAGGGCAGGATCAATGGTACGATCAGGAGCAATCTTCACAGCAGAGATATTCCCAAGGGTTTTGGCTCTCTCTTTCCGCTTCAATTTGTAAGTAAATGCCGACTTTCCGATTATATCTTCAATGATCTTGTTCCCAACTGATTCAAAGTCATGTACATTAACATCTGGCCCAGCCACTATCCTGTTGACAATGTTTCTCAGAGTAGGATCAGATGTGAATGGTGAGCAGGCTGCAAGCTTTATCCGAATTGTCTCGAGATCAGATGCATCTCTTTTGATGCGCGCCTCAGTTGAGTGTGTGTGTTGCAGAGTTGTAGTATAGGTTTGGTTTGTGAAATCCTGCATCGCAATGTTGTACTCGGATGTTACAGGTGCAGATAAAGTCCAGAGGTTTCGCATGTCCTCGGTCATCCTACTGCCGCGAGTTAGACCACCAGTGCTCTTTACAGACCTCATCAACGTGTGTTCAATGACAAGATCACTACTAAGCCCTGCCCAGCACTGATTGCTCCTACGAACAACGTGAAAACCACCAAGGAACTTTCGATAAACATCTGGGTGCTTTTCTTCCAGGTTGCTCATTTGCTGCAGGTAGTAGTGAGCAGATCGCAGGTAATTGAAGAGCCCAGTTACAGCAAAGACAGTTAGGCAATTGGACACTGCCTGCAAATGCATCAACCAAGACCCAGTACGATCCGCCTTGATCAACATTCTTGCCATGCCAACCATACGCTGATAATTCAGCCACAACTGACTGGTCTTTGAGGTCTGAGCAAGTTCAGATTTCTTCTTCTCCGTTGGATCAACACCTCATAACAAGCAGCATCTCCTAGCATCGTCTCTCCGCTAAGAAGGGAGGAGTACAATTCCTCGGCTTGATCAAGCAGTGTCTGAATCTCGGGATCGTCTTTGGCCATTTCCGTTATAAGCTGACTATGTAGGCACTTGTCAACAAGAAGATGGCCCCGCAAAGCCCTCTGGACAGCTTTTCCTGTCATCATGTGCACAACTGCATTTTCTCCATAGACAGTCTCAAGTATGTTTTTGAGACCGGTCCCTTCCATGAGAGTTCCTATGGCCCCCCCAACAAGTTCATAGTGTATGGAAACACCCCAACATCAGAACAATGCCGTTCAGGTGACTACTTTGTGGCGCATCAATGATGATTTCGGCAGCCTTCCAATACAAGGGCTGGTCAAAAGTTACAATGGTGGGAAGGTTGTGCTTCATGGCAAGGTTGCAAACAAAGTCTAATGTAGACAAAATGCACGATTTGTCTCCAGAGTACATATTGATCATAGGCAAGGATTTGACTGACGGCTGCGCATGGTGCTGGCTCCCCTGATGCAAGATATGCATCATCCCCTGCCAATTCGGTGTTGCCTCTTTGAAGCCGAGGGAGACTTCCCACAGAATATCGATCCTCTTGTCACAGTCAAGAAATATCGACAGGTCCTCGCAGACTACCTCATGACAAGCATGCCTTGCAAACCTGTACTCCAAGATAGGAATTTTTGTCTTGTTTTCAATTTTCAATTCTGAGATCTGTCTTCGCGGAATGAGATGGTTCGTCCGTTTTCCAGGGGTGACAGAGGCAATGACACCCATTCCATGAAATGTCCCTTTGCCGTCAATAGTGATAATGTTGTGATCAACATTATCAGCGGCAAAGAGGACAGATATATCCAGGAACTCTACATCACCACCTAGGACATCAGGTTCCAAATCCGCTGCATTTTTTTCAAATCTGATCACTTCTGTGTATGAGCAACAGAATCCCATTTCATGAAGAGTATCCACAATGAACTTCGAACGATACAGATGATGAATTTGCACAGCAAGTCCCATTTGTAGCGGTGCAATGACAGATCGTGGGTGAACTGCCTGAATTATGGCATGACCAACTGCAGCAAGCAACCTTGCGTCTTGTGTCTTTCCCAACAAACAATGTTTCCAGTGCTGTCCGCAGACTAGTCGGAATGAACGATAGGGCTGAGTCAATAGTTATGGACTTGCGGTCATTTGGAGGTGTTGGCGGCCATTTTTGACGCCATGTTGGATTTGTGTGCTATATATATATAGGCCAACATCATTTTTTATGATCTTAATTTGTTCTTTGCCCCAAAAACCTAGGGGTAGACACCAAGATCATCAAATTTGAGTTGATCGTTACATAGTTATGATCATTAAGAGGTTTCGGTGGCCATCTTGGACGCCATTTTGAAAAAAACACTTTTCCGGGGGTCCTACTTTGGTAAACTTTTAGTATGTTATAAAGTACACTAATCCCTACCAGAATAAGTTGAGAAACCTTTTGTAGCATGAATATAGTTAGATAGATTTGATTGAACAAAGGGTCATACACATTTATACATACAATAGTTTTTTTAATGCTAAGCAATTACATTAATAGTTGTTGTTCATTATAGATACATCTCATGTATCTGTATATCAATATATATCTATGGTAACTATAGGTGATGAATAATGTGTTCACCCAGCCTCAGAATAGGATAAAAAAAAACGATTTTCCGCTCAATTTCATTGTTGGACATTTATGCCTGATGACTTTTACAGGCTGCCTAATTAAACACAGAATTCAAACTACTACAAAACTGTGCGCTAAAGTGGCTCATTTTTCAAATATAGTCAAGTTTAGAAATCAATGCATTATATGCAACCAGTAAATATCAAACAAAATAGCAAGGGAGGAACGTTCCTCTCTTTCATAATTTCTCATAGGGAGGAACGTTCCTCTCTTTCATAATTTCTCATAGGGAGGAACGTACCTCTCTTTGATAATTTCTCATAGGGAGGAACGTTCCTCTCTTTGATAATTTATCATAGGGAAGAACGTTCCTCTCTTTGATAATTTCTCATAGGGAGAAACGTTCCACTCTTGGACAAGGAGTGCCAAAATGTACATTTTCAATACAAGTACATGCAATCCGTAAATGTACATTATTTGCTAGCCTGGGTTCCAGTCTGTCGATTTTTCACTTTTTAACTTCTGGCAAAATGACAGTCTGGGGAAACTTGATTTCCGATCGTAGCTCCATCTACTTACACCCTAATTTATCAGGGTGTATATTTGAAAAACGACAACTCTTCTCTACAAGATACTATCGTTAAATATAGAAACGGAATTCTATCGGAAATCGCCGAACAGGCACGATAATACACGATCATTTCCGAATATACACGAGTGTTCCCGTAGCCTCATTTACATTGCAAACATATAATTTCCCGTTTCTGTGTTATATCGACGAGATGGCGGATTTTAACTATTACGTTCATATGGTAATGGTGTGCAAAAGATAGAAAAAACAAACACTATTTTTGCACGAATAAATTATTGTCATATATAAATAGAAATGTATTATATAAATACATTTATTTATTTATATATATGACACCATGTAAGATTATGATTATTATGTAATATGTATAATAGTCTGCTATTATTTTCGCGCCTAAATTATCAGTTCTCTGTTTGCGCGGGAACAAAATATATTTTGACACCACCGAGTGCAGGTGGTTAGTTATGTAAGATAATCGCCGCTTTCTTGATGACAGATAAACATGTAATAATATTGTATAACATCACAGATGTTTGGCGCCGTTATGTCTGTTATAGTAGTTAATTTTGCTATTTAAGAAATGAAAAATGATGAAGAAATTAGTGCATTTTTATCCAGCCATGGAGGCGTTAAGGAAATATGTAACTCACTATTAGAATATAAACTGTTTCTATGAAAAATTAATATTTAAAGAAGTATTAACTCTTAAATATTAATGTCGTATTAAATACGTGAACGGAAGATAATTAGGCCTTTTAAGAAACGATTGTTTTGGCTAATATATCTATTGGAATAGTTTGATAAAGGAAATTAGTATAGTCATAGAACTATTATGAACACATTGAAATAGTGAGGCGAATAATAAGATACGAGATATCACGAATATATGATACATGTTATAGATTTGAAATAAATGAGATTGTTGTAAATGAGATTATACAAAGGAAAATGATAGACTGTGTTGAGTTATAGTATATGAAGGACCGTAGAGAAACCCCCTAGACAACTCCAGCGAGTCTACGATAGGATAGACCCTGGTTAGAGCAGTGTTGAAGGACCGTAGAGAAACCCCCTAGACAACTCCAGCGAGTCTACGATAGGATAGACCCTGGTAAGAGCATTAATATCGGAAAATAGACATAGGAAGGAAGTGAGGCTTGTGACAATGGGTCGATTCGGCGTAATTGAAGTAAGAACGATTTAAATCTTGAGTAAATATGTCAAATCAGACGCACACTGTACTTTTAAAACTATTTATCGTTCCGTTGACCCGTACACAAAATGGCGGCCAATTATAAAGCTTTATTAACATTGCAGTGCCTCGCTTTCGATTCAAGTACGTCATTAATTAAGTCATGTGTTAATATACCTATTAATATGAGTCATGCTAGTCAATAATTACAGACTCTGGGTCTCTGTCTGTAGCATGCACTATCCTCCAAAATCTAAAATGACTAGTCTCTTCAGGAGGCGTCGCTCATATGGGCGGTAGCGACGATAAATAAACGTAAAACACACACACAATAATTACATGCACAACCCGCCGAGCTTCCCCAGGCGTTGATATGATCAGAAACTCAATACGGCCCAATGAATAGTCTCGGTGTTAACATATATTTATTTGACTGACCAGGCAAAATATATCGACGCCTGTTCCCAGGCTAATTATTTGCAACAGTTACAAGAAAGAGAAATGAATGTGTTTCTGAAAGGAAGGAAGGTACATCAGTACAACGATTCAGTCATCACGTGCGTATAGAGACTATTATAGATTTTAATTAGGTACTTTTATTTCCTCCAATTCGATGGCCCCTATGGTACTGTGTCGAAACTGAATTCCGCTGCACTCTAGTCGTGTTCTCCCTATTCTAGATTTGGGAATTCTCTAGTCGTGTTCTCCCTATTCTAGATTTGGGAATTACCAAACGAGTACAGGGAAAATATCAATTTGATATCAACCTAATAAATAGACTGAAGTTTATAAAACACAAAAACTATTTTACCTGTCTATATATCCAATATAGTCATAACAATGTATTATAATTATACGCCCAAAATGGCGATTTATCATCTATTCCAAAGCTGACCTGAAAGTGACCAATAATAGTGATTGGTTAGAATATGTCACATGCAAATTGTTAGTATGACCATTTATAAATACATTTTACATATATACAAGTTGCTAACGATATACGCCAACACGGACATAATATACGGGGGAGGGTAAACAGAATAAAACAACTGAATATTTTCCCTGTAACGTTTATTGATGATTTATTAACGATTGCTATGATTGCGATCCAATTCCAGGCTATGACATACACACATTGTCACGAGTAGTTTATCTCCCTTGGTTATACAACGCCATTTACTCTCAGCAAAATTGACGAAAAGGGAACATTTAGGAAAGTTCGTGTTTGTATATTAACATTGTCATAATTGCTACAGGTGTTTCTGGTCATATTCCACATTTGTTGTGTGGTACTAAAGTGTGGAAGGGTGTGACATCGTATACATGTAGTCACAAAGTGTGGCGTCCAGTGATAGAGCGCCGGATTTGGAATCGAATGATCCCGGGTTCAATACTCGGTCAGGCCACGTATGTAGTGTCATTGAGCAAGGCACCTCACACACATTGCTTAGTACTGGTTAATCGCTTAGGTCGGCTAAGCCTGCCCAAGAAAACATGTCTAAGTCCCCGCGATAGGGGTTTGATATTAAAGTTTATCTGTTATTTCAACTCATTCAACCTAATTGAGAACAGTGATGTCAGAGAGGTCATAGCCACAAACCAAGAGCCCTGGGACAATCACAACCTGGAACATCCCTCCATCAGACAGATTGCATAGTGACAAAGTCGGTTTCGTTAAATACAAAACTGGACAAATTGTGGTTAACCAAGAGGTTTGACACATCAGAAGTGTATTACAGCCAAACGATTCCAACATTAGTGGTACGCATGGAGTCGGAGAACAGAAAACGATAACAGGGGGGGGCGATTATCAAAGCCATCAAGGTTTAAGAAGTGCCCCCAGAAGACAAAAGGTAGGTAATGATAAATATACGGGACAAATATTTTTATAATTTATAAATTATTCAAATTATGATCATGATACCGTGCTGTTCTAGAAAAAAGCCGTACCACATAGGTACTCATTTATTTATTCTGGGTGGTTTCAAATACCAGCGTGTCCAGTGTAGACAGGGTTGTATCTTGGAGACTTGTCGAATGGTTATATCATGTTGTTTCCTACCAATCACCGGAGAGCCGGTCACAAGTTTTTATCTGGCTCACAGTCAAATATATAATAATTATATGCGGTTTCTATAGCCTATTTCCGGTCCCTAATAAGTCCCACCACAAACATCACATGACATACACACATAAGGACTAATTCTCTCTACACACAGTAATGTGTGGCGTCATTTGTTCACTGGTAGAGTGTCGGATTTGGAATCGAATGGTCCCGGGTTCGATACTTGGGTCATGCCAACGTATGTAGAGTCATTGAGCAAGGCACATCACACATTGATTAGTACTGGTTAACCGCTTAGGTCGGCTAAGCCCGCTCAGGAAAGATGTCTAGGTCCCCGCAATGGGTTTAAACACACACACGCGCACGCACGCACGCACACACGAACACATACACACGCACGCGCGCACACATTATTACCTTATCAAATTTGCAGAGTAAATAAATTTAGACAGTTTTAATAACAATGCCTTTGATTCGACTGTTAAAATGTTGATCATATTTTGTAATGTAGGCCAGGTATAGTAGTATCTTTTGAAATAGATGTGTCTTAGATCAGTGTATATTTAGGGCATATTAAGAGGAAAAGAAATCCACTTTCTATCATATTCATTTAAACATTATTTATTTCAGTATTTGTACATGTAATCAAGAAATGAACATTTTACGTATAATTTAACAGCAGTAGACTGAAAGGGATTAGAACGAAAGAAAACTTATATAGTTATTCTCCCTATCAATTGATTGATATACAATAGGCAGGAAACAAAAATATAATATAACAATGAAAATACGTGAAATCTATTCTATGTATTTGCTAAAGAATTTCAGAACGTAATGTATTAGTGAGTCAATAGTTTTGGATGTAAAAAAGAAAATGGTTAATATTTAAACTTTAAAGGAATATATGAAGAAAGTTCAAGAACATGAACTATCAAATCGGAGCACGAGAAGAAAAAGAGATTAGTATAGAGAAAAGTGGTTGAATAGGGTCGGTTGTTGTGTCAATAACGACATCATTCAGATTGGAATCCACCATATGAACCTTTTAGAATATTCATTTTAATTCCACATTGCCTCTTCTAAATCAATATGACCAGGTACTAGTATCACATCCATTGAACTGGTTGGGGTTGGTCTCACTGGCCCACTAAAGGAAACATCACAGGGAAACAAATACAATACCGTCTCCGTGGCCGAGTGGTTAAGGCGTCCGCGGGAGGTCGAAGGTTCGAACCTCGTCAGGGGTTCGTTCTGATATGGACGGTTGCTTAGCCGCCAGCTAGTTAAATATTGGTTACCGATTGCCTATTAGCCAGGCATACGAGCATAGGATTCGGGAAGTACTGATGTTCATAAAAAGAGGTGTCTCATAAGTCAGAAATGGCTGGCCCTCTAAATAGAGGTGATACTATAATAAACAAACACTTTACTTTACTTATTCTGACACTGCAGCAGACTAGTTCACTAAATGTGTCGAGGCTTTCCCCATTTCAACTACTAGTCCATCCGTCAGCGATGTCGTTAAATGCATCAAGAAACACATTGCTAGTCAACGGGCAATGAACGCAACTTTAACGGACCAGGGTATTGCTTTCTCCTCAATCCTACATGTATGTACATACTATGTATACGAGTCTATGTATATTTAACCCATTCAACACCAAGTAACTGACATGGACTGGTCCATGATATTCTTAAACCAATAAATGAATCAGAAAATCACATTTGGACAAGTTCATTTATCAAAATGGGTAATTATGTCTAAAAATAGTAATATTACTGGCAAAAAGTGCAGATCCTGATGAGACGGCTCGTCACGTGCCGGCTCATCTGGATCTACACTTTTTGTAAGCCTATTTAGAGGTATGTGGTGTTGAAAGGGTTAAAGTAATAAAATAGTGTTTACACTAGACCAGGGTAGAGCATTTGTGAACCAGGTAATTTCCACACACTGCTTTGGATGGATAATCTCACTAATAATAATGGTACATTATGATGGCGTGGCATGACTGGTCATGCACCTGGCATTGTGGTCGGTATGGTGGTGGGAGTTTCACTTATATGGTGCCTCACGCTCAAAATTTATGAAATGGTACTATTGAACAGGTGTAAAGAAGACTTATTATGTGAGCTTAGCCCTCAACAAGGCGGATTTCAGGAAAACCTTGGCTGCTTAATGTCATCGTTTGTGGTTAGAGAAAGTGTACTACATGCCAAGGAGCACGGTTCGAAACTCTATGTATGTTTTTTAGACTGTCGCCAAGCGTTTGACAGGGTGTGGACATCTGGTCTTCTCCTTAAACTAAGACCATATTTAAATGATACGTGGTTTTCGGCTTTCGTTAGTCTTTATGACGATGTAACAAGTTGTGTGCTCAATCAAGGATTAATGTCAGAGTGGTTCAGCATTCTTCAAGGCACGCGTCAGGGTGGGAAAAGCTCACCTCTCATCTACCTAGTTTTTATAAATGGACTTATCCAAGAGTTAGAATCCAGTGGTTTCGGTTATTGCATCTACAATTATAATCTATCATCGCCAACTGTAGCTGACGATATGATTATAGCGTCACTATCAAAAACGGTCTTGATCGTATGCTAGAAATTTGTTTCAACTATTCGTGCAGATGGAGATATGAATATAACTGTGATAAATGTGCTGTTATTGTCTTCAACGAGTCGGAGTCAAGTCGATCAGTTAGAAACTGGAAACTGGGTAACCAAGTAATTGCAGAGGCACAGGACTACACACATTTAGGCATAGTTTGTGACAAACACATTTCCACCGGCAAGATGATACATGAAGCATGTAATAAGTTACGGGGAACATTTCTGAGCATCCTTAACAGTGGACTACATCCTAACTCTTTAAATCCAATCTCAACGCGAATTATGTACTCATCAGTAGTGTTGCCAAAGGCACTATATAGGTGTGAGTTATGGTCTGTTATCGCAAGGTCAGATATGTCAATGCTGGAAATGGCCCATCGGTTTGTCATTAAATTCGCACAAAATTTAAATGTGTCAACAAGTACTGATTTTTCATTGTGTGCATTTAATTTAGACAGCATTGAAGGAATTATTGACACACGCAGATTGCAGTTATTTGGTCAACTGTGCAGATTACCAAGTCGTTATTTGGCAAAACAAGTGTTCACAAACAGACTGGTTCGGTATATGAACGGAGAATCACAATATTCCGGATTCATTGCAGACATCTACCGAGCGTTACGTAGATACGGTTTAGAATGTTTCCTTCAAACCTATATTGAAACTGGATCATTTCCCGTAAAGCTAACTTGGTATAGAATAGTGTACCAAAACGTCACTGTTGTTAACAATGGTCAATGACTAAACCGCCTGTGCTCATTAAGTGAAATGCAAGTGTTAAGTGGTCACTTTAGCTTAAACAACCCTTGTTATCTCTGGTCGGTATGTAGGAAAAGGCAAGAGCTCATACCATTTTGTAAAAAAGCTGTGATTATTATGAGTATCATGGTATCTAGGTCTTTTCCGAGAAATTGTCGCAAGTGTTCTTTCTTTTGCGAAAACATTATTGAACACACAATATGTCACTGTCCTAGTAACTATGAACTTTACAAGACGTTGGTCGTGATCTGGTTTGATATTTGTGATAAACAATACTATGTTGATTTCATTAAGCAATCACCATATGAACAATGTAATAGTTTGATAAACGCTGCATTTAATGTTACTGAGAATTGCATATTTGAAAACTTTAAGCTGCTGAAGACGCTGTTGCACATGTTTGATGTATAAGTAATGAACTAAATTATAACTGCGTTGTGCTGTGCTGTGACAATGAAACATTGTGCATGAATAAATGAACGCAAATTAGGGATAAATCTTATCTTGCCAAGTGTGTATCATTCTTTATTTAATTTTGTAATTAAATGCTTAATACAATACTACATTTATTTTAGGTACACATTTGACTGGTTTGCTGTTAATTTTGAACTGGCATTTCGTTTTCGGTCTAGGCAATTTGGCAGATTATCGAGTCAACATTTTGATAGATTGTCCGTAAGGCACTTACCTTTCATTGTTTCTAAGGTTCGTGTCATGCTTTTCGTTACCTGAACATAATTGCTTTATTGTTCACACTTTTGCGGTTTCGACCTGGGCAAGAATTGCTTTGTTGCAATTAACGTTCTCATAGCCTGGACATTCTTTAGTGCTACTCGCCTGAGCACAAAGTGCATAAGGCGAGTTTGCTTGTTTGTTTATTTTGTTGTTGTTTTTTGTGTGCTCATTCTTTATCCGCACCACAGTCTTAACTATTTATTTACTTATGGCTCTTGTTATTACTTATTTTCCCACTTTTGATACAATACTTTTCTGTTCAGTTGACGATTATGATCACATGCTTAGGTGAGCGAATTCAGCTGTTCTTACAGCTCCTCTAACATATGCAAATAATGTAATTTGTATGTTTATATATAATTATGCATGTTTATGTTGATCTATTTGTAAATATGTTGTAATCTTCAAATATTGGAGGAAAAATAAATATCTATCTATCTATCTATCTATCTATCAACCCCGAGAACCATTAGCTGTATGTCACTTCTATATTGAGTTCTGTTATAGTGTGAATTTTTATTGTGACTGTCTATTAAAACTAATTATTGTGTGGCAATGTTCATCGATGTTTTATTATATTGAATATTGTTTATTTAAGGAATGAATCGTGTTAATAGTTTTCATCGTGGTATGAACTATAGTGGGCGTGGTTAAAGTATGTGGAGGCCGATGGCCGGTGTAAATATTGTACATTGACGAGACGTAAATAAAGACTATACATCTACTGTATCTTAAACATGAACATATTACAATGTGTTGTCAATGCGGAATGGTCAGTAGCCGAGTAATTAGGACAGTCTGACCAATATTCAATATCTGGTCAATGCGGAATGGTCAGTAGCCGAGTAATTGGGACAGTTTGAACAATATTCAATATCTGGTCAATGCGAAATGGTCAGTAGCCGAGTAATTGGGATAATCTGACCAATATTCAATATCTGGTCAATGCGGAATGGTCAGTAGCCGATTAATTGGGATAATCTGACCAATATTCAATATCTGGACAATGCGGAATGGTCAGTAGCCGAGTAATTGGGATAATCTGACCAATATTCAATATCTGGTCAATGCGGAATGGTCAGTAGGCGAGTAATTGGGACAGTCTGACCAATATTCAATATCTGCAATTAACATATTCCCACCTATGGACATGATTCTCACAACATAAATCATCGAATATGACAATTGAAATCCATATGCTATATGCATATAGTTTTATGATACATTGATAATATTTTCAAGTTTAAATGAATTAACCCTTTCAAAATCAAGTAACTGACATGGACTTGTTTCGTATATTTTACCAAGCAATTCATCAAAAACTGATATTTCACATAAGGATATTGCTATCAAGCTCAAATTGATAGACTGTTCATTTCATAGCATGTTCATTTCATAGCATATTCATTTCTTATCCTGTTCATTTCTTAGCCTATTCATTTCATAGCATGTTCATTCCATAGCATGTTCATTTCATAGCATGTTCATTTCATATGTTCATTTCATAGCATGTTCATTCCATAGCATGTTCATTTCATAGCATGTTCATTTCATATGTTCATTTCATAGCATGTTCATTTCATAGCATATTCATTTCTTATCCTGTTCATTTCTTAGCCTATTCATTTCATAGCATGTTCATTTCATAGCATGTTCATTTCATAGCATGTTCATTTCTTAGCCTGTTCATTTCTATTAGATGTACATTTTGTATTTAAATTAAGGGAGTCATTTATTAATAGAGACTTCAATTTCATAACTAATAAGTAACTGTTTTTAACCTTACTAAATTTCGAAGAATTTATACATTTATATATAATTTGTGTTCGTTACAATTAAGCGCATCAAATATTTTATATCTTTGCACAGATAATTACTGCCATTCACGCTAGATAGTTATTATGCAACACCTAGATTGCTTGTCTTCGTAATAGGATGACAGGGGATTGGTGTAAACATACCATTATTTGTTCATTTACATCAGTTTAATCATATTTTATTGCATTCATTCTATGTATACAATGTACAGAACAAGACAAAATAACACACTTGTATAATTATGCATAGTATATAAGCTTAATCATATTGTATTGCATTCATTCTATGTATACACTGTACAGAACAAGAGAAAAGAACACACTTGTATAATTATGCATAGTAGGGCCACACGTTTTAACAACATTAGTTAGGGCCATCCCCAACGTTACATATATACAGTGTGTACACCATAACATTGTCGGATTAGGACACAGCATCTCGTTACAAAGATAATGTTACATATGTGTGTGCATCATAAACGTGTCGGCGATCAACTTGTCACAAAAATATCATCGTACCTCACGCCAAACGAGTTTCCCCAAACAACAATACACAGATTATACAACCGAAAAGACAGCCGCGTCGGCAATGTGTTTGTCGAACAACAGCAAACATTTACTTTAAGAAATGCAGATGTTGATGAGATGGGTCTGGATATGCACTGTTTGAGTCAATCTGTAGTTATAAAATGGTTCATATTCAAATATCAAGGTAGGAGGTTATAAAACTGTTCTCAATTCTCAAGCTCATGTGATATGATTGGTTGAGTGTGATATTTACACATAACTGAACCAATCAGATGACTGAGACCGAGTATGACGTCAAATAGGTCTTAATTTAATATCCACTTTTGAGTCCATTAGTTTTTATATATAATATAATATTAAGTTTTATTCACCCGTTATTGCATAGTATGGCTCTATGTTAATCCATCTGTCTGTATGTCCATTAATATTTCCTTGTGACAATAGAGCTCACGTTCTACTCAGTCAACTTGGTATGCAGGTGTATCTCACTACAAAGCCTATTGATATTGAAAAATGTCTGTCTCCCCTTGGCGGAGAAATATTGTATTTATCAACATCCATTGCTGGCGTATATTATGACTCTTGTTAACCTGGAGGAATCTGATAGGTCAGACCTTGTTGAGCCTTGTTTGAGCATCATATATATGTAATGTGTATATGAGAGTTGGATCATGTAATAGGTACGGGTGGTGTATTTTAACACCCCACACAAGATCAATGATACAGACAGATACCCATTCTAGAGTCTCCTCTGGTTTCTTGTACGTGCACTGGGTAAAGCATCGACACGAGACCTCGGTTTAACGCCCCATCTAAAAGACTGTTAATTGTATTAGGGTCAGACGGGGGATCGAACCTGTTATTACCAGATCAGACTACATGGACATTCAACAGTATGCATGGTAAGCAATATAATGACATTAAGTAAACTATGTTAAGTAAACTATGTTAAGTAAACTATGTGATACAATATTTTAACAACACGCATATTAATCGTTGCGTAATATTTATTACATACAAGCAACGCGAATAATACTACAGTAAAATTAGTCTACAGTAAAATTAACGTTTAAGTGTATGCACATGTATATTTTTAGGTTATGCCTGCATTAATTCATTTCATTTGTTATGTGCTTGTGTAATACATTTGCATACATTAAATAATACAGCTGTATTCCTGGTCTGTAGCAGTTCCATAAATGTATACACACTTGGTCTAATATAGTAGTAACGTTTTATATACATTGTACGTATTTCTATGTACGTAATACACTTTAGAACAAAATGGTATTTGTCCTCTATATCGTGGTCGTCACATAACTGACATAGACGCTCATGTCTCTGTCGCCTATCTCTGCCATATCTACCACACTATATACGTAAATTGTGTGCAGATATGCGTAGCCTACTAAAACATCTCCGTGAACTTTTACACATTAATACATTCAAATAATTTTCAATACCAAAACTGATTTTAATATGTAAATATAAAGTGTTTAAAACTGTGTTAGCTTCGATATCAGCAAATCTTTTTTGCTTAAAACATTCTACAATTCTTTGTTTGAATCTGGGTGCAAATGTTTTAACTTCATAATAATCTGGTGAGGTCCAAACATCAGAGAAGCCATATTCACCAAGAAGGGATTTAACACTATAGTGTTTGTTTGTTATAGTGTCACCCCTATTTAAAGGGCCAGCCAACCTACATCATAAATAATGCTTGAGAAACTCAATATCATATTATCAATACATTTGTGATCTAATACAACAGTAGCATTTACAATATTGTTAAAGTCCGCCAACTTCCCAATAATGGCCCGTTTAGACAAATCAGTATACTCAGGTTTCTGTTTATAAAATACATGCGAACTTTCCTCACTTCGCAGACGTGTGCACACTGGTTTGAATGACTTCATAGTAAAACGTAGCGGTGCATGGTCACTGAACATATTGAATTGTCCACTGGAAAAGAACTTACTATTCAAAAATCGCTCTCTTTTAGCAAAAGATAATCTATTGTACTACTTGATTGACGACTATGATATGTATAAGATCCACAATTAAACAAACTTAACAAACCGTTAGCTACTCGCTTCTGTAGTTTGCTATGTCAATAAACCTAGTATACAACGTTTGTTTATTAGTTTAAATAATCAGTTGTTGAGGCAAATATTTGGAACAAATAGAATACCATATAATAGGAAAATATATTATGTAGAACTTTTTGTTTTCACCAATGTAGTGTCGCTTTAATAAACCGTTAGCTACTCGCTTCTTTAATAAACACAAATGTCATGTATATGATTATACAGGTCAGTGGAAGCTCTATCAGATGTAAATGTGTCATATACATTATCGGAGATAAACCGTACTGTACAAAGCTTAGATATCAGTATGTGCGTCGGAGATAAACCGTACTGTACAAAGCTTAGATATCAGTATGTGCTTCGGAGATAAACCGTACTGTACAAAGCTTAGATATCAGTATGTGCGTCGGAGATAAACCGTACTGTACAAAGCTTGGATATCATTGTGTGCGTCGGAGATAAACCGTACTGTACAAAGCTTAGTTATCATTGTGTGCGTCGGGGATGAACCGTACTGTACAAAGCTTAGATATCATTGTGTGCATCGGAGATAAACTGTACTGTACAAAGCTTAGATATCATTGTGTGCTTCGGAGATAAACTGTACTGTAGAAAGCTTAGATATCATTGTGTGTGTCGGGGATGAACCGTACTGTACAAAGCTTAGATATCATTGTGTGCGTCGGAGATAAACTGTACTCTACAAAGCTTAGATATCAGTGTGTGCGTCGGAGATAAACCGTACTGTACAATGCTTAGATATCAGTGTGTGCGTCGGAGATAAACCGTACTGTACAAAGCTTAAATATCAGTGTGAGCGTCGGAGATAAACCGTACTGTACAAAGCTTAGATATCAGTGTGTGCGTCGGAGATAAACCGTACTGTACAAAGCTTAGATATCAGTGTGTGCGTCGGAGATAAACCGTACTGTACACAGCTTAGATATCAGTGTGTGTGTGTCGGAGATAAACCGTACTGTACAAAGCTTAGATATCAGTATGTGTGTGTCGGAGATAAACCGTACTGTACAAAGCTTAGATATCAGTATGTGCGACGGAGATAAACCGTACTGTACAAAGCTTAGATATCAGTGTGTGCGTCGGAGATAAACCGTACTGTACACAGCTTAGATATCACTGTGTGCGTCGGAGATAAACCGTACTGTACAACGCTTAGATATCATTGTGTGCGTCGGAGATAAACCGTACTGTACAACGCTTAGATACCATTGTGTGCGTCGGAGATAAACCGTACTGTACAAAGCTTAGATATCAGTATGTGCGACGGAGATAAACCGTACTGTACAAAGCTTAGATATCAGTATGTGCGTCGGAGATAAACCGTACTGTACAAAGCTTAGATATCAGTGTGTGCGTCGGAGATAAACCGTACTGTACAAAGCTTAGATATCAGTGTGTGCGTCGGAGATAAACCGTACTGTACAAAGCTTAGATATCAGTGTGTGCGTCGGAGATAAACCGTACTGTACAAAGCTTAGATATCAGTGTGTGCGTCGGAGATAACCGTACTGTACAAGCTTAGATATCAGTGTGTGTGTGTGGTCGGAGATCAACCGTACTGTACAAAGCTTGATATCAGTATGTGTGTTCGGAGATAAACCGTACTGTACAAAGCTTAGATATCAGGGTTGTGCGTCGGAGATAAACCGTACTGTACAAAGCTTAGATACAGTGTGTGCGTCGGATATAACCGTACTGTACAAAGCTTAGATATCACTGTGTGCGTCGGAGATAAACCGTTCTGTACAACGCTTAGATATCATTGTGTGCGTCGGAGATAAACCGTACTGTACAACGCTTAGATACCATTGTGTGCGTCGGAGATAAACCGTACTGTACAAAGTTTAGATATCAGTATGTGCGACGGAGATAAACCGTACTGTACAAAGCTTAGATATCAGTATGTGCGTCGGAGATAAACCGTACTGCACAACGCTTAGATAACAGTGTGTGCGTCGGAGATAAACCGTACTGTACAAAGTTTATATATCATTGTATGCGTCGGAGATGAAACCGTACTGTACAAAGCTTATATATCATTGTGTGCGTCGGAGATAAACCGTATTGTACAAAGCTTAGATATCAGTGTGTGCGTCGGATATAAACCGTACTGTACAAAGCTTAGATATCAGTGTGTGCGTCGGAGATAAACCGTACTGTACAAAGCTTAGATATCAGTATGTGCGACGGAGATAAACCGTACTGTACAAAGCTTAGATATCAGTGTATGCAACGGAGATAAACCGTACTGTACAAAGCTTAGATATCAGTATGTGCGTCGGAGATAAATCGTACTGTACAAAGCTTAGATATCAGTGTGTGCGTCGGATATAAACCGTACTGTACAAAGCTTAGATATCAGTGTGTGCGTCGGAGATAAACCGTACTGTACAAAGCTTAGATATCAGTATGTGCGACGGAGATAAACCGTACTGTACAAAGCTTAGATATCAGTGTATACAACGGAGATAAACCGTACTGTACAAAGCTTAGATATCAGTATGTGCGTCGGAGATAAACCGTACTGTACAAGCTTAGATATCATTTTGTGCGTCGGAGATAAACCGTACTGTACAAAGCTTAGATATCAGTATGTGCTTCGGAGATAAACCGTACTGTACAAAGCTTAGATATCAGTATGTGCGTCGGAGATAAACCGTACTGTATAAAGCTTCGATATCATTGTGTGCGTCGGAGAGATACCGTACTGTACAAAGCTTATATATCATTGTGAGCGTAGGAGATAAACCGTACTGTACAAAGCTTATATATCATTGTGTGCGTCGGAGATAAACCGTACTGTGCAAAGCTTAGATATCAGTGTGTGCGTCGGAGATAAACCGTACTGTACAAAGCTTAGATATCAGTGTGTGCGTCGGAGATAAACCGTACTGTACAAAGCTTAGATATCAGTGTATGCAACGGAGATAAACCGTACTGTACAAAGCTTAGATATCAGTGTGTGCGTCGGAGATAAACCGTACTGTACACAGCTTAGATATCAGTGTGTGCGGCGGAGATAAACCGTACTGAACAAAGCTTAGATATCAGTGTGTGCGTCGGAGATAAACCGTACAAAGCTTAGATATCATTGTGTGTGTCGGAGATAAATCGTACTGTTCAAAGCTTAGATATCAGTGTATGCGTCGGAGATAAACCGTACTGTACACAGCTTAGATATCAGTGTGTGCGTCGGAGATAAACCGTACTGTACAAAGCTTAGATATCAGTGTGTGCGTCGGAGATAAACCGTACTGTACAAAGCTTAGATAGCAGTATGTGCGTCTGAGATAAACCGTACTGTACAAAGCTTAGATATCAGTATGTGCGTCGGAGATAAACCGTACTGTACAAAGCTTAAATATCAGTATGTGCGTCGGAGATAAACCGTACTGTACAAAGCTTAGATATCAGTGTGTGCGTCGGAGATAAACCGTACTGTACAAAGCTTAGATATCAGTGTGTATGTGTCGGAGATAAACCGTACTGTACAAAGCTTAGATATCAGTATGTGTGTGTCGGAGATAAACCGTACTGTACAAGCTTAGATATCAGTGTGTGCGACGGAGATAAACCGTACTGTACAAAGCTTAGAAATCATGGTGTGCGTCGGAGATAACCGTACTGTACAAAGCTTAGATATCAGTAGTGTGCGTCGGAGATAAACCGTACTGTACAAAGCTTAGATATCAGTGTGTGCGTCGGAGATAAACCGTACTGTACAAGCTTAGATATCAGTGTTTGCGTCGGAGATAAACTGTACTGTCCAAGCTTAGATATCAGTGTGTGCGTCGGAGATAAACCGTACTGTACAAAGCTTATATCAGTGTGTGCGTCGGAGATAAACCGTACTGTACAAGCTTAGATATCAGTGTGTGCGTCGGAGATAAACCGTACTGTACAAAGCTTAGATATCAGTGTGTGCGTCGGAGATAAACCGTACTGTACAAAGCTTAGATATCAGTGTGTGCGTCGGAGATAAACCGTACTGTACAAAGCTTAGATATCAGTGTGTGTGTCGGAGATAAACCGTACTGTACAAAGCTTAGATATCAGTATGTGTGTGTCGGAGATAAACCGTACTGTACAAAGCTTAGATATCAGTATGTGCGACGGAGATGAACCGTACTGTACAAAGCTAAGAGATATCAGTGTGTGCGTCGGAGATAAACCGTACTGTACACAGCTTAGATATCACTGTGTGCGTCGGAGATAAACCGTACTGTACAACGCTTAGATATCATTGTGTGCGTCGGAGATAAACCGTACTGTACAACGCTTAGATACCATTGTGTGCGTCGGAGATAAACCGTACTGTACAAAGTTTAGATATCAGTATGTGCGACGGAGATAAACCGTACTGTACAAAGCTTAGATATCAGTATGTGCGTCGGAGATAAACCGTACTGTAAAAGTTTATATATCATTGTATGCGTCGGAGATGAAACCGTACTGTACAAAGCTTATATATCATTGTGTGCGTCGGAGATAAACCGTACTGTACAAAGCTTAGATATCAGTGTGTGCGTCGGAGATAAACCGTACTGTACAAAGCTTAGATATCAGTATGTGCGACGGAGATAAACCGTACTGTACAAAGCTTAGATATCAGTGTATGCAACGGAGATAAACCGTACTGTACAAAGCTTAGATATCAGTATGTGCGTCGGAGATAAACCGTACTGTACAAAGCTTAGATATCATTGTGTGCGTCGGAGATAAACCGTACTGTACAAAGCTTAGATATCATTGTGTGTGTCGGAGATAAATCGTACTGTTCAAAGCTTAGATATCAGTGTGTGCGTCGGAGATAAACCGTACTGTACACAGCTTAGATATCAGTGTGTGCGTCGGAGATAAACCGTACTGTACAAAGCTTAGATATCAGTATGTGCTTCGGAGATAAACCGTACTGTACAAAGCTTAGATATCAGTATGTGCGTCGGAGATAAACCTTACTGTACAAAGCTTAGATATCAGTGTGTGCGTCGGAGATAAACCGTACTGTACAAAGCTTAGATATCAGTGTATGCAACGGAGATAAACCGTACTGTACAAAGCTTAGATATCAGTATGTGCGTCGGAGATAAACCGTACTGTACAAAGCTTAGATATCATTGTGTGCGTCGGAGATAAACCGTACTGTACAAAGCTTAGATATCAGTATGTGCGTCGGAGATAAACCGTACTGTACAAAGCTTAGATATCAGTATGTGCGTCGGAGATAAACCGTACTGTACAAAGCTTAGATATCAGTATGTGCGTCGGAGATAAACCGTACTGTACAAAGCTTAGATAGCAGTATGTGCGTCGGAGATAAACCGTACTGTACAAAGCTTAGATATCAGTATGTGCGTCGGAGATAAACCGTACTGTACAAAGCTTAGATATCAGTGTATGCAACGGAGATAAACCGTACTGTACAAAGCTTAGATATCAGTGTGTGCGTCGGAGATAAACCGTACTGTTTAATTATATCTTGATATAGTTTACACACATTGTGAATTCATTGAACTTTTTTCATTTCGTTTTTGTTAATAATCCTTATATGCTATAATAGTTAACAAATATTTATCACTAAGCTTAATTGTATATGTTGTGCAAAATATATGAAAAACAAACAATATTTGCACGAAATGTTATTATTGTCATATAATTATAAATAGTAATGTATTATATAAATACATTAATCTATTTAATATACGACATCATTGATTTACCATGTACTATATATATTTGTCTTATGCATATCGTCTGCTATCATGTTCGCGCCTAAAATATTAAATATATTTTCGCGCGGAAAAGCCGAATCTTTTGATGTATATCTTAATAATATTAGGTAACGTAACAGATGTTACGGCGTCTGTATGTCTACATGACCATCGCTGATCTGTATATAACAAACGAACTGTTCAACCAAATTAGATACACTAAGGTGACGTCCAAGGAACGGATTGTTGCGTGATCTCGAAAATAAGATACAGAATTAACTGTTTCGATGATAATTAGAATATAATAGACATTAAGAGAAAGATAAATTATGAAAGTTAATTGCGTATTTAAAAATAAATACGAGTTAGAAGATTATTTAGCCGAGATAAGGAACATATTTAGTTCCAATTAATATAATCTATTATTGTGAGACGAAGGTTATTGAAGCGGAAACATTGAAGAGATTGTATGAAGAGAGTAATAACGGATTAAAGGGATTAGAGCTGATCGGGACAATTAGCAATAAACGACTAAATTCTGACTTAAATAAATAAAATAAAGTTGAATTAAGCAGAGATATATGCATGATATATAACGCAGAAATAAGAAATACGGAAGAAATATATTATATATAAGAAAGACAAAACCACTGTGTTGTGTTATTATTGTGAGACCGATGATACAAAATACCCATAGACAACTCCAGCGGATCTATGATAGGTTAGACCCTGGCAGGAGCTCAACTGAGACATTGAGAGCTCAATTTAAGTGTGGGTCACCACACCAACTGGGGGCTCGTCAGCCACACAACGTTTGGGGACCACACGTTCGCCACAATATCTGGTATTTGTCTACAATGCTAATTTAGTTTGACGTTATGTGGAGGGCTGTAAATTATGTTGTCATAACTTGTAGCCCAACCCATTTGCTTTTTATCAAGATTATATCGTATACAGCAATAATAATGAATCCCAATTTAAGTTCTAATTGTTATCTACCTATTTCATTGTATGTATAATTGTAATGTAATGAACAAATGTAATACACTGTTATTAAACTATAAAGCGATGGTTCATTTGCTTCGACATATAAGCTAGCAATTGTTCATGTTCTGAAAGCTCCGAGTGCAACTGTGCAAGTCGTAAGCATTGGTGATGTTTTGGGTCGAGTGTTTTAATATATGATTGTCTGGCTGATCAACATACTATCGAGACTGATTCATTATGAGGTTGATTCATTATGAGGTTGATTCATTATGAGACTGATTCATTATGAGACTGATTCATTATGAGGTTGATTCATTATAAGGTTGATTCATTATGAGACTGATTCATTATTATGTTGATTCATTATGAGACCGATTCATTATGATGTTGATTCATTATGATGTTGATTCATTATGAGGTTGATTCATTATGAGACCGATTCATTATGATGTTGATTCATTATGAGACCGATTCATTATGATGTTGATTCATTATGAGACTGGATTGAATGAGATATGCAGTCTAAGGAGGACATCCCCAGCACATCTTGCTTTCAAATATTGCAAATGAGGAATAAACGATAGTTTAGTATAGAAGATTACTCCAAGACATTTAAGTTCACTAACAGAGGAATGGGTGCTCAATCGAGTGGCACTATTAGTTGAGTCCAGATCCTCAATCCCGTGACCATTCTCCGGCTAACATGTTTTGACGATTGATTTGACTTATGTGGACCTTTTATAAAAAATTTAGAAATCCGGCCCCTGGCAAAAATGCCTGCATTTTTTGCTAGGGGGGCAAATCCAAAATGGCCGCCGGGCCCCATCTTGAAAAATTAACTTTTGAAACAGAGCACCTAGAATCAAGAGGAGTGCAACACTCGACCAGATCTAACTCTGCGACATCGAGCTCAGAACCCTCTGTACCCAGTTCACCTGGTACCGGTAGTGCGATACCTGAATCTTCACAGATTCATGATATATCTGATAACACCACCCCGGAACCATCGGTACAGAGATCTGTCTCACATTTAGAGTCCATAATAGACCAACCTGTTGTCGTCCCTGCTGGCAATGCCCAAACTCCTGAACCGACCCGTCGTCCGGTGCGCCAAAGGAAGCCACCGGACCGGTATGGAGAATGGGTGGTCCCATTGACAGCAGTACCAAACACTGACAAGGTTGTGTACTATGTGTAAGACAGTGAGATATATTGAGTTTTAATTGTTTAAAAATATACCGTATTCTGGTATTTCGCTGTGTTATTACAGTAGTATTATTTCTGGTATTTTACTGTATAAGTGCAATGTTCGAATCATTCTATGTCAGTATATATACAATGCGCGTACATTAGTATTACATTTCATTATGTCATTTGGAATGGTTGTTTTTATTTCATAGTAAATGTTCATGTTTGTCCAATTTGAAGGTTAATCTTACCTTTACAGGTCTCCACATAGTTGGAACAGATTTGTAGCATATGTCCTTTATTGTGGACATATACCTGTAAGCCAGCCATATTGAACATACACATGTACGGTGTAATACTTAACTAATGATCGTTACATTAGTATCTTTAATTACATTGTATTGGTTGTTATGTTTTTATTTCAGGTTGTAAAATTATTTCAGTTGACAATGTCGGATGTTGGATAGTGAACGATGCAGTAAATAAAATTGTTATTATATAGCTTGATTATTTGGATTGATCTACAATATTCATTTAGTTTCAGGTAATTAAAATGTCAGGAGACCTTTTCTCCAAGAGGGGGAACTATGTAACCCATGTCATATTTATGTTAAAGGGAAATAA
This sequence comes from Archivesica marissinica, assembly GCA_014843695.1. Lineage (NCBI taxonomy): Eukaryota > Metazoa > Mollusca > Bivalvia > Venerida > Vesicomyidae > Archivesica > Archivesica marissinica. Next base: position 813,937 of record CM026388.1, on the reverse strand, counting down.
TTATTGATATTTAGTACATGTACATTATAATGTTTCCAAACCCTGCTGCAAGCGTACCACCCAATAGTTTCCCCTATATGGCCTAATATAATCACTGGTCTGAATCATATCATAATTATATAGCCTGGTCCCATACTATGTCTTTGTATAATATATACTAGTCTTCACTACTATTGTGTATAAAGTATTATGGGTGAGTGATTGTGAGTGACAATCAGGTCAGATGTGTGAATGAGTGAACTAACTCAACTAAGTAGGTGCACTTTCCAACTAACTTGTTCAAGACCCTTATCCCACACTCTTACTCTACTAGTCAAACGGATAAGTTGAAAAGCTATCCTGTTTACCTTAATATATACTATACTAGTAAATATATACATATATACATTATATGTATCAGCTGATAGCCGGACTCTGGTAATGTAATGTTTTATCTTTGATATTTTACATTGTAAAATATTTATTTGAAATGCTTGGATTGGAATTGTGTATTTACTATTTTGTATTGTGAAATTAAGTAGAATGATTTGTACATAATAATAGTATGTATATGTTGTATTTTACAGGCTCTTTATATCCATATATACGAAAATACGAAAACAACCAGAGTTTGTCATATCTATAAACTCCCCGGTCTACATATATTTGTCATTTATCTTGAAGGTCGCAACATATAAATATTGCAACAAGTGCGACTATATTAGTTTCCACCAGGTCCTGTTACATAACGGCATTAACAATTTAATGCGTATTATTTATCATAGACTTGAACTGTGGTGGGTGGGGTATTTTGTTAAAACATATTAAAAATTGTGTTCCCGTGATACATCATTACATTCCGGTATCAGTATGTTAATATACTATCTGTATCTGTATCTGT
>CM026388.1:746772-812057 GCA_014843695.1 Archivesica marissinica | reverse complement strand
GAGAAGTGACAATAGAAGACAATGTCCAGCAACACCATTTAAAACATTGTCATTATTTGAAATATATCTTCTGCCATCAAAATATAAACTGAATATGTTACAAAATAAAACGTTTTGTTTTCAGGACAATCGTGTCTGTGTGATCAATAGAGTAGACATCGAAGACAGACACACATTTGATTTACCATTAGGAATAATAGCTGGTGCAAGTACGTGTGCCGATGTACACATATATAATGGTCTGAACACAGACTCAACACAGAGTAGCATTTAATTTACCATTTGGAACAATAGCGGGTGCAAGTACGTGTTGCGATGTACACATATAGAATGGTCTGAACACAGACTCAACACAGAGTAGCATTTAATTTACCATTTGGAACAATAGCTGGTGCAAGTACGTGTGACGATGTACACATATATAATGGTCTGAATACAGACTCAACACAGAGTAGCATTTAATTTACCATTTGGAACAATAGCTGGTGCAAGTACGTGTGCCGATGTACACATATATAATGGTCTGAATACAGACTCAACACAGAGTAGCATTTAATTTACCATTTGGAACAATAGCTGGTGCAAGTACGTGTGCCGATGTACACATATATAATGGTCTGAATACAGCCTCAACACAGAGTAGCATTTAATTTACCATTTGGAACAATAACTGGTGCAAGTACGTGTGCCGATGTACACATATATAATGGTCTGAACACAGACTCAACACAGAGTAGCATTTAATTTACCATTTGGAATCGTGCAATTATATTCTGAAATTATGACATTGTGATAATGCATACACACATGAAACTATCAGTCAATGGAAGTGCTAACATTGAACATAACGATACCATATCTGATAACAATGAAGTCCGCATTGTAGAACTGGACATTCTGTTCATATTCTTAGGATGCGTGTCGATAATGTTCAGTGTATGCGCAATAACTGTCATGAATCGAACAAAACAAATTCCTTACGCTTCCAAATTTTTATCAACGTCTGTGCTTATATTTGACATTCTGTACATAGTAACATCGACAATAAGAACAGTGTCAACTAACCCATCCATTAACTTCTACATTAAATACACGGGAAGAATATGGCTGCAGTTAGAGTTTCTCACCATTGTTCTCATGGCTATAGAGAGGTATGTGTTGCTTTTGAAGCCAAGGTTCTACATGATTAATATAACAGAAAGGTACATACGAATAACTGTTGTGTCGATCTGGATAATAGAAGGAAGTTTGTGGCTCTTTGTTCGATTTGGTGTATGTTACATTCAGAAGCAAAATGTTGATGTATTCACACAACGCGGTGGATGCTCCTTTACACCAACTGTATTGATCGCCTCTTTACTCTTTGTAGCATACACAGCCGCGTGTGTGTGTTATTGGAAGATATTCAAGGTTGCGCAAGCATTATCTAACAGTGGTCGCACCATTTCTGTAGTAGATACAGTAAAGGAGATAGGAAGCTACCGCTCAACCTCTATGGCGTTTGTGTTCATCATTTCAATCACGTGTACTTTTGTTTCATATATCGTTCTATTAATTGTGTTGAACGCTCGCATCATCTCACACCTGAGTACTGAACTATCTGTTCAATTTGTGACCCTATGTAACTGTATACTGGATCCTGTCCTTTATGTTCTGTGGTTCAAAGAATGTAGACTGGAAACTTTGAAAATAGTTGCTGTTGTATTCAAACGCTATCGACCGAGAGTTGAAGCAATGCGTATTGATGTCTACAATATTGTTACAAACGACCCTAAGCCAATCATAAACATTGCGAATAGAGAAAGCACAGTTCCTATTGAAGCGGATCACAAGCAACATAGCTCAACAAATGAGTCAGTATCGATATATACCGTATAAGAAACGGAGCAAATCAAATGGCCGAATCATAGACAGAGGAGGAGATATCTGATAACTCCGCTAACTTGCATGACATCAACGATGGGATAAGAACTGTTCCGAATAGATCATCGGCAATGTTGTGATTAGATGCCTACACGGACCAATGAAAATACACGTAGGGTCAACTGACTTATCCGCGAATACTTAAAGTGACATTACATCGCAAAAAGCAAATAAAATGCATTTTTTTCAAGTATAAATCCATTGCTACTACAAATTCTTCGGTATACATTCGAACACCAACATTGACTCAAAAAGCCGTGATTTTGTGGATTGAAAGTATGATTTCATATAACGGTCATCCATGCTCCTAAATTGACGTAGGTTTTGTCATTGCAGTCAATATTAAACGAGAGATAATTTCGTTTAGAGACAATTTAACTAAGAATATTCTACAAATATATAGGCACAAATGTGAGATACAACGATAAATCTGTACCATAACTCGTGTTATTCAGCCTACACTAGTTGTATTACGCATGTATGTTTACATTATTTTGTTATGTCAACAAACCGCATATACGACATTTGTTTATTAGTTTAAATACTCAGTATATGAGACAAATATTTGGATTAAAATTATTATTATTAAGATACAACGGTAAATCTGTACCAAACTCGTGTTATTCAGGTTACACTAATTGTATTACCCATGAATGTTTACACTAATTGTATTACACATGGATGTTTACATTATTTTGTTATGTCAACAAACCGCATATACGACATTTGTTTATTAGTTTAAGTACTCAGTATATGAGACAAATATTTGGAATAAAATTATACCATATAATAGGAAAATACATTCTGTAGAAATTTGTGTTTTCACTGATGTAGTGTCGCTTTAAAGGTTGATTATACTGGGTGAACCCGTTTTGGGTTTATTTGAACCCCAATCGACTTCTATTAGCTTATTTGTTGTTGTCGAGCTTTAATATTGTCCGTGATTGCCGAATGAGAACTTTCGGCTTGCTTCCTCTGCTTCTCTGTCTTTATGATTTGGGCCCATGAAGGAATCATTCTAGGATATTCCGTTCGTATGTGCAAGAGAGGTTATCGGTTGGAATTGGTTAGTCGTGTCCACCGGTTACCTTTCTTGAATATACGATATTTTAGATAGACTGCAAAACTGTAGGACGGGTTAGGGTACAGACGGCACTTCCGTCAAAACCCATTAACAGTGTCAACGGGTGGGGAGCTTAGAGCTTTAGTACTTGACCAATATAATTGTCTGTGTGAAGTAACTTCGTGTATTAGTAAAGTCATTACTTATACGTGTATTAAAGAAAGTAGAAAATGTGCTTACTGGCTTATTGGTTCATTTAGGCCAACTTATAAGCGTGTCAGGTCTACCCTAGGGGTTGGTAATCACCACTTCAGTCTGAGTATTGGGGTGTGCGTACGTATGTGTCACACGGATAGGGCTTGAGGTCAACTTCAGGTCTTGTTTGGGTAAGAAGCTATGCACATGGCACTAAGCGCCCGATGATAAAGAGAACGGTTACACTGGGAAAGCGGAAAAACGTTGAGGTTTGTACATTGTACATTCTATAGATGACATGTACATGAATGGGTGAGGTTTGTACATCTTATATATGACATGTACATGAATGGGTGAGGCTTGTACATCCTATAGATGACATGTACATGAATGGGTGAGGTTTGTACATCCTATATATGACATGTACATGAATGGGTGAGGTTTGTACATCCTATAGATGACATGTACATGAATGGGTGAGGTTTGTACATCCTATAGATGACATGTACATGAATGGGTGAGGTTTGTACATCCTATAGATGACATGTACATGAATGGGTGAGGCTTGTACATCCTATAGATGACATGTACATGAATGGATGAGGTTTGTACATCCTATAGATGACATGTACATGAATGGGTGAGGCTTGTACATCCTATAGATGACATGTACATGAATGGGTGAGGTTTGTACATCCTATAGATGACATGTACATGAATGGGTGAGGCTTGTACATCCTATAGATGACATGTACATTAATGGGTGAGGCTTGTACATCCTATAGATGACATGTACATGAATGGGTGAGGCTTGTACATCCTATAGATGACATGTACATGAATGGGTGAGGTTTGTACATCCTATTGATGACATGTACATGAATGGGTGAGGTTGTACATCCTATAGATGACATGTACATGAATGGGTGAGGTTTGTACATCCTATAGATGACATGTACATGAATGGATGAGGCTTGTACATCCTATATATGACATGTACATGAATGGGTGAGGCTTGTACATCCTATAGATGACATGTACATGAATGGGTGAGGCTTGTAATCACATAGATGACATGTACATGAATGGGTGAGGTTTGTACATCCTATAGATGACATGTACATGAATGGATGAGGCATGTACATCCTATAGATGACATGTACATGAATGGATGAGGTTTGTACATCATATAGATGACATGTACATGAATGGATGAGGCTTGTACATCCTATAGATGACATGTACATGAATGGATGAGGCTTGTACATCCTATAGATGACATGTACATGAATGGATGAGGTTTGTACATCATACAGATGACATGTACATGCATGGATGAGGTATGTACATCATATAGATGACATGTACATGAATGGATGAGGTTTGTACATCCTATAGATGACATGAACAGGAATGGATGAGGTTTGTACATCCTATATATGACATGTACATGAATGGGTGAGGTTTGTACATCCTATAGATGACATGTACATGAATGGATGAGGCTTGTACATCTTATAGATGACATGTACATGAATGGGTGAGGTTTGTACATCCTATATATGACACGTACATGAATGGATGAGGTTTGTACATCCTATAGATAACATGTACATGAATGGATGAGGCTTGTACATCCAATATTTAACATGTACATGAATGGATGAGGCTTGTTCATCCTATAGATGACATGTACATGAATGGATGAGGTTTGTACATCCTATATATGACACGTACATGAATGGATGAGGTTTGTACATCCTATAGATAACATGTACATGAATGGATGAGGCTTGTACATCCAATATATAACATGTACATGAATGGATGAGGCTTGTTCATCCTATAGAAGACATGTACATGAATGGATGAGGTTTGTACATCCTATAGATGACATGTACATGAATGGATGAGGCTTGTACATCCTATAGATGACATGTACATGAATGGATGAGGCTTGTACATCCTATAGATGACATGTAACATGAATGGATGAGGTATGTACATCCTATATATGACATGTACATGAATGGGTGAGATTTGTACATCCTATATATGACATGTACAGGAATGGATGAGGCTTGTACATCCTATAGATGACATGTACATGAATGGGTGAGGTTTGTACATCCTATAGATGACATGTACAGGAATGGATGAGACTTGTACATCCTATAGATGACATGTACATTAATGGGTGAGGTTTGTACATCCTATAGATTACATGTACATGAATGGGTGAGGTCTGTACATCCAATAGATGACATGTACATGAATGGATGAGGTTTGTACATCCTATATATGGCATGTACATGAATGGGTGAGGTTTGTACATCCTATAGATGACATGTACATGAATGGGTGAGGTATGTACATCCTATATATGACATGTACATGAATGGGTGAGGTTTGTACATCCTATAGATGACATGTACATGAATGGATGAGGCTTGTACATCCTATAGATGACATGTACATGATTGGATGAGGTTTGTACATCCTATATATGACATGTACATTAATGGATGAGGCCTGTACATCCTATAGATGACATGTACATGAATGGATGAGGTTTGTACTTACAATTGATGGCATGTACATGAATGGGTGAGGTTTTTGCATCCTATATATGACTTGTACATAAATGGGCGAGGTTTGTACATCCTATAGATGACATGTACACGAATGGATGAGGTTTGGATATCCTATATATGACATGTACATGAATGGGTGAGGTTTGTACATCCTATAGATGACATGTACATGAATGGGTGAGGCTTGTACATCCCATAGATGACATGTACATGAATGGGTGAGGTTTGTACATCCTATAGATGACATGTACATGAATGGATGAGGCTTGTACATCCTATATATGGCATGTACACGAATGGGTGAGGCTTGAACATCCTATAGATGACATGTACATGAATGGGTGAGGTTTGTACATCCTATATATGACATGTACATGAATGGGTGAGGCTTGTACATCCTATAGATGACATGTACATTAATGAGTGAGGCTTGTACATCCTATAGATGACATGTACATGAATGGGTGAGGTTTGTACATCCTATAGATGACATGTACATGAATGGATGAGGCTTGTACATCCTATATGTGGCATGTACACGAATGGGTGAGGCTTGTACATCCAATAGATGACATGTACATGAATGGATGAGGCTTGTAGATCCTATAGATGACATGTACATGAATGGGTGAGGTTTGTACATCCTATTGATGGCATGGTCACGAATGGATGAGGCTTGTGCATCCTATTGATAACATGTACATGAATGGATGAGGTATGTACATCCTATAGATGACATGTACATGAATGGATGAGGTTTGTACATCATATAGATGACATGTACATGAATGGATGAGGCTTGTACATCCTATAGATGACATGTACATGAATGGATGAGGCTTGTACATCCTATAGATGACATGTACATGAATGGATGTGGTTTGTACATCATACAGATGACATGTACATGCATGGATGAGGTATGTACCTCCTATAGATGACATGTACATGAATGGGTGAGGCTTGTACATCCTATAGATAACATGTATATGAATGGATGAGGTTTGTACATCCTATAGATGACATGTACATGAATGGGTGAGGTGTGTACATCCTAAAGATGACATGTATATTAATGTGTGAGGTTTGTACATTCTATGGATGACATGTTCATGAATGGCTGAGGTTTGTACATCCTATAGATGACCTGTACATGCATGGATGAGGTTTGTACATCCTATAGATGGCATGTATATGCATGAATGAGGTTTGTACATCCTATATATGACATGTACATGAATGGGTGAGGTGTGTGCATGCTATATATGACATGTACATGAATGGGTGAGGTTTGTACATCCCATAGATGGAATGTACATGCATGTGTGATGTTTGTACATCCTATAGATGGCAAGGTCATGAATGTGTGAGGTTTGTACATCCTATATATGACATGTACATGAATGGGTGAGGTTTGTACATCCTATAGATGACCTGTACATGAATAGGTGAGATTTGTACATCCTATAGATGACATGTACATGAATGGATGAGGTTTGTACATCCTATATATGACATGTACATGAATGGATGAGGTTTGTACAGCCTATAGATGACATGTACATGAATGGATGAGGTTTGTACATCCTATAGATGACATGTACATGAATGGATGAGGTTTGTACATCCTATAGATGACATGTACATGAATGGGTGAGGTTTGTACATCCCATAGATGACATGTACATGAATGAATGAGGTTTGTACATTCTATAGATGACATGTTCATGAATGGGTGAGGTTTGTACATCCTATAGATGACCTGTACATGAATATGTGAGATTTGTACATCCTATAGATGACATGTACATGCATGGATGAGGTTTGTACATCCTATAGATGGCATGTATATGCATGAATGAGGTGTGTACATCCTATATATGACATGTACATGAATGGGTGAGGTGTGTGCATGCTATATATGACATGTACATGAATGGGTGAGGTTTGTACATCCCATAGATGGAATGTACATGCATGTGTGAGGTTTGTACATCCTATAGATGGCAAGGTGATGAATGTGTGAGGTTTGTACATCCTATATATGACATGTACATGAATGCCTGAGGTTTATGCATGCTATATATGACATGTACATGAATGGGTGAGGTTTGTACATGAATGGGTGAGGTTTGACATCCTATATATGACATGGTCATGAATCGGTGAGGTTTGTACATCCTATATATGCCATGTTAGGGAATGGCTCAGGTTTATAATCCTATAGATGACATGTTCATGAATGGGTGAGGTTTGTGCATCATATAGATGACATGTTCATGAATGGGTGCGATTTGGGCATCTTATAGATAACCTGTACATGAATGGGTGAGGTTTGTGCATCCTATATATGACATGTACATGAATGGGTGAGGTCTGTACATCATATAGATAACATGTACATGAATGGGTGAGGGTTGTGCTAACTATAGATGACATGTACATGAATGGGTGAGGTTTGTACATCCTATAGATAACATGTACATGAATGGGTGAGGGTTGTGCATCCTATAGATGACATGTACATGAATGGGTGAGGTTTGTGCATCCTATATATGACCTGTACATGAATGGGTGAGGTTTGTACATCCTATATATGGCATGTACATGAATGGGTGAGGTCTGTACATCATACAGATGACATGTACATGAATGGGTGAGGTTTGTACATCCTAAAGATGACATGTACATGAATGGGTGAGGTCTGTACATCATACAGATAACATGTACATGAATGGGTGAGGTTTGTACATCCCATAGATGACATTTACATGCATGGGTGAGGTTTGTTCATTCGATATATGACATGTACATGAATGGATGAGGTTTGTACATCCTATAGATGACATGTACATGAATGGGTGAGGTTTGTACATTCGATATATGACATGTACATGAATGGATGAGGTTTGAACATCATATAGATGACATGTTCATGAATGGGTGCGATTTGGGCATCCTACAGATAACCTGTACATGAATGGGTGAGGTTTGTGCATCCTATATATGACATGTACATGAATGGGTGAGGTTTATGCATCCTATATATGACATGTACATGAATGGATGAGGTGTGTGCATCCTATAGATGACATGTACATGCATGGGTGAGGTCTGTACATCCTATAGATAACATGTACATGAATGGGTGAGGGTTGTGCATCCTATAGATGACATGTACATGAATGGGTGAGGTTTGTGCATCCTATATATGACCTGTACATGAATGGGTGAGGTTTGTACATCCTATATATAACATGTACATGAATGGGTGAGGTATGTACATCCTAACGGTGACATGTACACGAATGGATGAGGTTTGTACATCATATGGATGACATGTACATGAATGGATGAGGTTTGTACATCCCATAGATGGTGATTTAATATCTTCAGGAGGCGTCGCTCATATGGGCAACCGGTAGCGACGATAAATAAACGTAAAACACACTATCGTCGCTATTGAATGCAACATTCCAACTTGTTTCAAAAACGTCTACACGTCGGCCTTAAATACTGATAATAGAAAGTTAAAAATGTATTCACTTTTGTCATTACAGTATGATCCTAAAATTTCCACAGAAGTCAAATCAATCGTCAAAACATGTTAGCCGGAGAATGGTCACGGGATTGAGATTCTGGACTCAACTAATAGTACCACTCGATTGAGCACCCATTCCTCTGTTAGTGAACTTAAATATCTTGGAGTAATCTTCTATACTAAACTATCGTTTATTCCTCATTTGCAATATTTGAAAGCAAGATGCCGAAGTCCTCCTTATACTGCATAGCTCATTCAATCCATGCTCGATAATGGATCCAGCCAATCATATATTAGCTCATTCAATCCAAGCTCGATAATGGATCCAGCCAATCATATATTAGCTCATTCAATCCAAGCTCGATAATGGATCCAGCCAATCATATATTAAAACACTCGACCCAAAACATCACCAATGCTTACGACTTGCACAGTTGCACTCGGAGCTTTCAGAACATGAACACTTGCTAGCTTATATGTCGAAGCAAATGAACCATCGCTTTATAGTTTAATAAAAGCGTATTGCATTTGTTCATTACATTACAATTATACATACAATGAAATAACAATGGATAACAATTAGAACTTAAATTGGGATTCATTATTATTGCTGTATACGATTTAATCTTGATAAAAAGCAAATGGTTTGGGCTACAAGTAATGACAAGATAAGTTACAGCCCTCCCCATAACGTCAAATTAAATTAGCATTGTAGACAAATACCAGATATTGTGGCGAACGTGTGGTCCCCCAACGTTGTGTGGCTGACGAGCCCCCAGTTGGTGTGGTGACCCACACTTCTATTTATCTCTCAATGTCTCAGTTGAGCTCCTGACAGGGTCTAACCTATCATAGATCCGCTGGAGTTGTCTATGGGTATTTTGTATCATCGGTCTCACAATAATAACACAACACAGTGGTTTTGTCTTTCTTATATATAATATATTTCTTCCGTATTTCTTATATCATGCATATATCTCTGCTTAATTCAACTTTATTTTATTTATTTAAGTCAGCATTTAGTCGTTTATTGCTAATTGCCCCGATCAGCTCTAATGGCCACTTGTTGAACTAAAGCTTAGATATCATTGTGTGCATCGGAGTTTAATTGTGGATCTTATACATATCATAGTCGTCAATCAAGTAGTACAATAGATTATCTTTTGCTAAAAGAGAGCGATTTTTGAATAGTAAGTTCTTTTCCAGTGGACAATTCAATATGTTCAGTGACCATGCACCGCTACGTTTTACTATGAAGTCATTCAAACCAGTGTGCACACGTCTGCGAAGTGAGGAAAGTTCGCATGTATTTTATAAACAGAAACCTGAGTATACTGATTTGTCTAAACGGGCCATTATTGGGAAGTTGGCGGACTTTAACAATATTGTAAATGCTACTGTTGTATTAGATCACAAATGTATTGATAATATGATATTGAGTTTCTCAAGCATTATTTATGATGTAGGTTGGCTGGCCCTTTAAATAGGGGTGACACTATAACAAACAAACATTATAGTGTTAAATCCCTTCTTGGTGAATATGGCTTCTATGATGTTTGGACCTCACCAGATTATTATGAAGTTAAAACATTTGCACCCAGATTCAAACAAAGAATTGTAGAATGTTTTAAGCAAAAAAGATTTGCTGATATCGAAGCTAACAAAGTTTTAAACACTTTATATTTACATATTAAAATCAGTTTTGGTTTTGAAAATTATTTGAATGTATTAATGTGTAAAAGTTCACGGAGATGTTTTAGTAGGCTACGCATATCTGCACACAATTTACGTATATAGTGTGGTAGATATGGCAGAGATAGGCGACAGAGACATGAGCGTCTATGTCAGTTATGTGACGACCACTATATAGAGGACGAATACCATTTTGTTCTAAAGTGTATTACGTACATAGAAATACGTACAATGTATATAAAACGTTACTACTATATTCGACCAAGTGTGTATACATTTGTGGAACTGCTACAGACCAGGAATACAGCTGTATTAATTAATGTATGCAAATGTATTACACAAGCACATAACAAACGAAATGAATTAATGCAGGCATAACCTAAAAATATACATGTGCATACACTTAAACGTATTAATACATAAAATGTTAATTTTACTGTAGACTAATTTTACTGTAGTATTATTCGCGTTGCTTGTATGTAATAAATATTACGCAACGATTAATATGCGTGTTGTTAAAATATTGTATCACATAGTTTACTTAATGTCATTATATTGCTTACAATGCATACTGTTGAATGTCCATGTAGTCTGATCTGGTAATCCAGTGATAACAGGTTCGATCCCCCGTCTGACCCTAATACAATTAACAGTCTTTTAGATGGGGCGTTAAACCGAGGTCTCGTGTCGATGCTTTACCCAGTGCACGTACAAGAAACCAGAGGAGACTCTAGAATGGGTATCTGTCTGTATCATTGATCTTGTGTGGGGTGTTAAAATACACCACCCGTACCTATTACATGATCCAACTCTCATATACACATTACATATATATGATGCTCAAACAAGGCTCAACAAGGTCTGACCTATCAGATTCCTCCAGGTTAACAAGAGTCATAATATACGCCAGCAATGGATGTTGATAAATACAATATTTCTCCGCCAAGGGGAGACAGACATTTTTCAATATCAATAGGCTTTGTAGTGAGATACACCTGCATACCAAGTTGACTGAGTAGAACGTGAGCTCTATTGTCACAAGGAAATATTAATGGACATACAGACAGATGGATTAACATAGAGCCATACTATGCAATAACGGGTGAATAAAACTTAATATTATATTATATATAAAAACTAATGGACTCAAAAGTGGATATTAAATTAAGACCTGTTTGACGTCATACTCGGTCTCAGTCATCTGATTGGTTCAGTTATGTGTAAATATCACACTCAACCAATCATATCACATGAGCTTGAGAATTGAGAACAGTTTTATAACCTCCGACCTTGATATTTGAATATGAACCATTTTATAACTACAGATTGACTCAAACAGTGCATATCCAGACCCATTTCATCAACATCTGCATTTCTTAAAGTAAATGTTTGCTGTTGTTCGACAAACACATTGCCGACGCGGCTGTCTTTTCGGTTGTATAATCTGTGTATTGTTGTTTGGGGAAACTCGTTTGGCGTGAGGTACGATGATATTTTTGTGACAAGTTGATCGCCGACACGTTTATGATGCACACACATATGTAACATTATCTTTGTAACGAGATGCTGTGTCCTAATCCGACAATGTTATGGTGTACACACTGTACATATGTAACGTTGGGGATGGCCCTAACTAATGTTGTTAAAACGTGTGGCCCTACTATGCATAATTATACAAGTGTGTTCTTTTCTCTTGTTCTGTACAGTGTATACATAGAATGAATGCAATACAATATGATTAAGCTTATATACTATGCATAATTATACAAGTGTGTTATTTTGTCTTGTTCTGTACATTGTATACATAGAATGAATGCAATAAAATATGATTAAACTGATGTAAATGAACAAATAATGGTATGTTTACACGAATCCCCTGTCATCCTATTACGAAGACAAGCAATCTAGGTGTTGCATAATAACTATCTAGCGTGAATGGCAGTAATTATCTGTGTAAAGATATGAAGTATTTGATGTGCTTAATTGTAACGAACACAAATTATATATAAATGTATAAATTCTTCGAAATTTAGTAAGGTTAAAAACAGTTACTTATTAGTTATGAAATTGAAGTCTCTATAAATAAATGACTCCCTTAATTTAAATACAAAATGTACATCTAATAGAAATGAACAGGCTAAGAAATGAACATGCTATGAAATGAACATGCTATGAAATGAACATGCTATGAAATGAATAGGCTAAGAAATGAACAGGATAAGAAATGAATATGCTATGAAATGAACATGCTATGAAATGAACATATGAAATGAACATGCTATGAAATGAACATGCTATGGAATGAACATGCTATGAAATGAACATATGAAATGAACATGCTATGAAATGAACATGCTATGGAATGAACATGCTATGAAATGAATAGGCTAAGAAATGAACAGGATAAGAAATGAATATGCTATGAAATGAACATGCTATGAAATGAACATGCTATGAAATGAACATGCTATGAAATGAACATATGAAATGAACATGCTATGAAATGAACATGCTATGGAATGAACATGCTATGAAATGAACATATGAAATGAACATGCTATGAAATTAACATGATATGGAATGAACATGCTATGAAATGAACAGGCTAAGACATGAACATGCTATGAAATGAACATGCTATATAAAATGAACATGCTATAAAATGAACATGCTATGAAATGAACATGATATGAAATGAACATGCTATGAAATGAACATGATATGAAACGAACATGCTATGAAATGAACAGTCTATCAATTTGAGCTTGATAGCAACATCCTTATGTGAAATATCAGTTTTTGATGAATTGCTTGGTAAAATATACGAAACAAGTCCATGTCAGTTACCTGATTTTGAAAGGGTTAATTCATTTAAACTTGAAAATATTATCAATGTATCATAAAACTATATACATATAGCATATGGATTTCAATTGTCATATTCGATGATTTATGTTGTGAGAATCATGTCCATAGGTGGGAATATGTTAATTGCAGATATTGAATATTGGTCAGACTGTCCCAATTACTCGCCTACTGACCATTCCGCATTGACCAGATATTGAATATTGGTCAGATTATCCCAATTACTCGGCTACTGACCATTCCGCATTGTCCAGATATTGAATATTGGTCAGATTATCCCAATTAATCGGCTACTGACCATTCCGCATTGACCAGATATTGAATATTGGTCAGATTATCCCAATTACTCGGCTACTGACCATTTCGCATTGACCAGATATTGAATATTGTTCAAACTGTCCCAATTACTCGGCTACTGACCATTCCGCATTGACCAGATATTGAATATTGGTCAGACTGTCCTAATTACTCGGCTACTGACCATTCCGCATTGACAACACATTGTAATATGTTCATGTTTAAGATACAGTAGATGTATAGTCTTTATTTACGTCTCGTCAATGTACAATATTTACACCGGCCATCGGCCTCCACATACTTTAACCACGCCCACTATAGTTCATACCACGATGAAAACTATTAACACGATTCATTCCTTAAATAAACAATATTCAATATAATAAAACATCGATGAACATTGCCACACAATAATTAGTTTTAATAGACAGTCACAATAAAAATTCACACTATAACAGAACTCAATATAGAAGTGACATACAGCTAATGGTTCTCGGGGTTGATAGATAGATAGATAGATAGATAGATATTTATTTTTCCTCCAATATTTGAAGATTACAACATATTTACAAATAGATCAACATAAACATGCATAATTATATATAAACATACAAATTACATTATTTGCATATGTTAGAGGAGCTGTAAGAACAGCTGAATTCGCTCACCTAAGCATGTGATCATACTCGTCAACTGAACAGAAAAGTATTGTATCAAAAGTGGGAAAATAAGTAATAACAAGAGCCATAAGTAAATAAATAGTTAAGACTGTGGTGCGGATAAAGAATGAGCACACAAAAAAATAAATAATAAACAAACAAGCAAACTCGCCTTATGCACGTTGTGCTCAGGCGAGTAGCACTAAAGAATGTCCAGGCTATGAGAACGTTAATTGCAACAAAGCAATTCTTGCCCAGGTCGAAACCGCAAAAGTGTGAACAATAAAGCAATTATGTTCAGGTAACGAAAAGCATGACACGAACCTTAGAAACAATGAAAGGTAAGTGCCTTACGGACAATCTATCAAAATGTTGACTCGATAATCTGCCAAATTGCCTAGACCGAAAACGAAATGCTAGTTCAAAATTAACAGCAAACCAGTCAAATGTGTACCTAAAATAAATGTAGTATTGTATTAAGCATTTAATTACAAAATTAAATAAAGAATGATACACACTTGGCAAGATAAGATTTATCCCTAATTTGCGTTCATTTATTCATGCACAATGTTTCATTGTCACAGCACAGCACAACGCAGTTATAATTTAGTTCATTACTTATACATCAAACATGTGCAACAGCGTCTTCAGCAGCTTAAAGTTTTCAAATATGCAATTCTCAGTAACATTAAATGCAGCGTTTATCAAACTATTACATTGTTCATATGGTGATTGCTTAATGAAATCAACATAGTATTGTTTATCACAAATATCAAACCAGATCACGACCAACGTCTTGTAAAGTTCATAGTTACTAGGACAGTGACATATTGTGTGTTCAATAATGTTTTCGCAAAAGAAAGAACACTTGCGACAATTTCTTGGAAAAGACCTAGATACCATGATACTCATAATAATCACAGCTTTTTTACAAAATGGTATGAGCTCTTGCCTTTTCCTACATACCGACCAGAGATAACAAGGGTTGTTTAAGCTAAAGTGACCACTTAACACTTGCATTTCACTTAATGAGCACAGGCGGTTTAGTCATTGACCATTGTTAACAACAGTGACGTTTTGGTACACTATTCTATACCAAGTTAGCTTTACGGGAAATGATCCAGTTTCAATATAGGTTTGAAGGAAACATTCTAAACCGTATCTACGTAACGCTCGGTAGATGTCTGCAATGAATCCGGAATATTGTGATTCTCCGTTCATATACCGAACCAGTCTGTTTGTGAACACTTGTTTTGCCAAATAACGACTTGGTAATCTGCACAGTTGACCAAATAACTGCAATCTGCGTGTGTCAATAATTCCTTCAATGCTGTCTAAATTAAATGCACACAATGAAAAATCAGTACAAATTTTGTGCGAATTTTATGACAAACCGATGGGCCATTTCCAGCATTGACATATCTGACCTTGCGATAACAGACCATAACTCACACCTATATAGTGCCTTTGGCAACACTACTGATGAGTACATAATTCGCGTTGAGATTGGATTTAAAGAGTTAGGATGTAGTCCACTGTTAAGGATGCTCAGAAATGTTCCCCGTAACTTATTACATGCTTCATGTATCATCTTGCCGGTGGAAATGTGTTTGTCACAAACTATGCCTAAATGTGTGTAGTCCTGTGCTTCTGCAATTACTTGGTTACCCAGTTTCCAGTTTCTAACTGATCGACTTGACTCCGACTCGTTGAAGACAATAACAGCACATTTATCACAGTTATATTCATATCTCCATCTGCACGAATAGTTGAAACAAATTTCTAGCATACGATCAAGACCGTTTTTTGATAGTGACGCTATAATCATATCGTCAGCTACAGTTGGCGATGATAGATTATAATTGTAGATGCAATAACCGAAACCACTGGATTCTAACTCTTGGATAAGTCCATTTATAAAACTAGGTAGATGAGAGGTGAGCTTTTCCCACCCTGACGCGTGCCTTGAAGAATGCTGAACCACTCTGACATTAATCCTTGATTGAGCACACAACTTGTTACATCGTCATAAAGACTAACGAAAGCCGAAAAACACGTATCATTTAAATATGGTCTTAGTTTAAGGAGAAGACCAGATGTCCACACCCTGTCAAACGCTTGGCGACAGTCTAAAAAACATACATAGAGTTTCGAACCGTGCTCCTTGGCATGTAGTACACTTTCTCTAACCACAAACGATGACATTAAGCAGCCAAGGTTTTCCTGAAATCCGCCTTGTTGAGGGCTAAGCTCACATAATAAGTCTTCTTTACACCTGTTCAATAGTACCATTTCATAAATTTTGAGCGTGAGGCACCATATAAGTGAAACTCCCACCACCATACCGACCACAATGCCAGGTGCATGACCAGTCATGCCACGCCATCATAATGTACCATTATTATTAGTGAGATTATCCATCCAAAGCAGTGTGTGGAAATTACCTGGTTCACAAATGCTCTACCCTGGTCTAGTGTAAACACTATTTTATTACTTTAACCCTTTCAACACCACATACCTCTAAATAGGCTTACAAAAAGTGTAGATCCAGATGAGCCGGCACGTGACGAGCCGTCTCATCAGGATCTGCACTTTTTGCCAGTAATATTACTATTTTTAGACATAATTACCCATTTTGATAAATGAACTTGTCCAAATGTGATTTCGTGTTGTCATTTATTGGTTTAGAATATCATGGACCAGTCCAGGTTCAGTTAAATTGGTGTGAATGGGTGAAATACATAGACCGTGTTTAACATA
Organism: Archivesica marissinica; assembly: GCA_014843695.1. Lineage (NCBI taxonomy): Eukaryota > Metazoa > Mollusca > Bivalvia > Venerida > Vesicomyidae > Archivesica > Archivesica marissinica. Next base: position 794,468 of record CM026388.1, on the reverse strand, counting down.
GTTGTATTTTTTATTATACATAAACTGTAGGAATTGGGGGGGGGGAGGCGAAACATACCCGGTCGTAAAGTGGCGTCAGTGCCCGTTGACTCAGCAATGTGTTTCTTGATGCATTTAACGACATCGCTGACGGATGGACTAGTAGTTGAAATGGGGAAAGCCTCGACACATTTAGTGAACTAGTCTGCTGCAGTGTCAGAATAAGTAAAGTAAAGTGTTTGTTTATTATAGTATCACCTCTATTTAGAGGGCCAGCCATTTCTGACTTATGAGACACCTCTTTTTATGAACATCAGTACTTCCCGAATCCTATGCTCGTATGCCTGGCTAATAGGCAATCGGTAACCAATATTTAACTAGCTGGCGGCTAAGCAACCGTCCATATCAGAACGAACCCCTGACGAGGTTCGAACCTTCGACCTCCCGCGGACGCCTTAACCACTCGGCCACGGAGACGGTATTGTATTTGTTTCCCTGTGATGTTTCCTTTAGTGGGCCAGTGAGACCAACCCCAACCAGTTCATGGATGTGATACTAGTACCTGGTCATATTGATTTAGAAGAGGCAATGTGGAATTAAAATGAATATTCTAAAAGGTTCATATGGTGGATTCCAATCTGAATGATGTCGTTATTGACACAACAACCGACCCTATTCAACCACTTTTCTCTATACTAATCTCTTTTTCTTCTCGTGCTCCGATTTGATAGTTCATGTTCTTGAACTTTCTTCATATATTCCTTTAAAGTTTAAATATTAACCATTTTCTTTTTTACATCCAAAACTATTGACTCACTAATACATTACGTTCTGAAATTCTTTAGCAAATACATAGAATAGATTTCACGTATTTTCATTGTTATATTATATTTTTGTTTCCTGCCTATTGTATATCAATCAATTGATAGGGAGAATAACTATATAAGTTTTCTTTCGTTCTAATCCCTTTCAGTCTACTGCTGTTAAATTATACGTAAAATGTTCATTTCTTGATTACATGTACAAATACTGAAATAAATAATGTTTAAATGAATATGATAGAAAGTGGATTTCTTTTCCTCTTAATATGCCCTAAATATACACTGATCTAAGACACATCTATTTCAAAAGATACTACTATACCTGGCCTACATTACAAAATATGATCAACATTTTAACAGTCGAATCAAAGGCATTGTTATTAAAACTGTCTAAATTTATTTACTCTGCAAATTTGATAAGGTAATAATGTGTGCGCGCGTGCGTGTGTATGTGTTCGTGTGTGCGTGCGTGCGTGCGCGTGTGTGTGTTTAAACCCATTGCGGGGACCTAGACATCTTTCCTGAGCGGGCTTAGCCGACCTAAGCGGTTAACCAGTACTAATCAATGTGTGATGTGCCTTGCTCAATGACTCTACATACGTTGGCATGACCCAAGTATCGAACCCGGGACCATTCGATTCCAAATCCGACACTCTACCAGTGAACAAATGACGCCACACATTACTGTGTGTAGAGAGAATTAGTCCTTATGTGTGTATGTCATGTGATGTTTGTGGTGGGACTTATTAGGGACCGGAAATAGGCTATAGAAACCGCATATAATTATTATATATTTGACTGTGAGCCAGATAAAAACTTGTGACCGGCTCTCCGGTGATTGGTAGGAAACAACATGATATAACCATTCGACAAGTCTCCAAGATACAACCCTGTCTACACTGGACACGCTGGTATTTGAAACCACCCAGAATAAATAAATGAGTACCTATGTGGTACGGCTTTTTTCTAGAACAGCACGGTATCATGATCATAATTTGAATAATTTATAAATTATAAAAATATTTGTCCCGTATATTTATCATTACCTACCTTTTGTCTTCTGGGGGCACTTCTTAAACCTTGATGGCTTTGATAATCGCCCCCCCCTGTTATCGTTTTCTGTTCTCCGACTCCATGCGTACCACTAATGTTGGAATCGTTTGGCTGTAATACACTTCTGATGTGTCAAACCTCTTGGTTAACCACAATTTGTCCAGTTTTGTATTTAACGAAACCGACTTTGTCACTATGCAATCTGTCTGATGGAGGGATGTTCCAGGTTGTGATTGTCCCAGGGCTCTTGGTTTGTGGCTATGACCTCTCTGACATCACTGTTCTCAATTAGGTTGAATGAGTTGAAATAACAGATAAACTTTAATATCAAACCCCTATCGCGGGGACTTAGACATGTTTTCTTGGGCAGGCTTAGCCGACCTAAGCGATTAACCAGTACTAAGCAATGTGTGTGAGGTGCCTTGCTCAATGACACTACATACGTGGCCTGACCGAGTATTGAACCCGGGATCATTCGATTCCAAATCCGGCGCTCTATCACTGGACGCCACACTTTGTGACTACATGTATACGATGTCACACCCTTCCACACTTTAGTACCACACAACAAATGTGGAATATGACCAGAAACACCTGTAGCAATTATGACAATGTTAATATACAAACACGAACTTTCCTAAATGTTCCCTTTTCGTCAATTTTGCTGAGAGTAAATGGCGTTGTATAACCAAGGGAGATAAACTACTCGTGACAATGTGTGTATGTCATAGCCTGGAATTGGATCGCAATCATAGCAATCGTTAATAAATCATCAATAAACGTTACAGGGAAAATATTCAGTTGTTTTATTCTGTTTACCCTCCCCCGTATATTATGTCCGTGTTGGCGTATATCGTTAGCAACTTGTATATATGTAAAATGTATTTATAAATGGTCATACTAACAATTTGCATGTGACATATTCTAACCAATCACTATTATTGGTCACTTTCAGGTCAGCTTTGGAATAGATGATAAATCGCCATTTTGGGCGTATAATTATAATACATTGTTATGACTATATTGGATATATAGACAGGTAAAATAGTTTTTGTGTTTTATAAACTTCAGTCTATTTATTAGGTTGATATCAAATTGATATTTTCCCTGTACTCGTTTGGTAATTCCCAAATCTAGAATAGGGAGAACACGACTAGAGAATTCCCAAATCTAGAATAGGGAGAACACGACTAGAGTGCAGCGGAATTCAGTTTCGACACAGTACCATAGGGGCCATCGAATTGGAGGAAATAAAAGTACCTAATTAAAATCTATAATAGTCTCTATACGCACGTGATGACTGAATCGTTGTACTGATGTACCTTCCTTCCTTTCAGAAACACATTCATTTCTCTTTCTTGTAACTGTTGCAAATAATTAGCCTGGGAACAGGCGTCGATATATTTTGCCTGGTCAGTCAAATAAATATATGTTAACACCGAGACTATTCATTGGGCCGTATTGAGTTTCTGATCATATCAACGCCTGGGGAAGCTCGGCGGGTTGTGCATGTAATTATTGTGTGTGTGTTTTACGTTTATTTATCGTCGCTACCGCCCATATGAGCGACGCCTCCTGAAGAGACTAGTCATTTTAGATTTTGGAGGATAGTGCATGCTACAGACAGAGACCCAGAGTCTGTAATTATTGACTAGCATGACTCATATTAATAGGTATATTAACACATGACTTAATTAATGACGTACTTGAATCGAAAGCGAGGCACTGCAATGTTAATAAAGCTTTATAATTGGCCGCCATTTTGTGTACGGGTCAACGGAACGATAAATAGTTTTAAAAGTACAGTGTGCGTCTGATTTGACATATTTACTCAAGATTTAAATCGTTCTTACTTCAATTACGCCGAATCGACCCATTGTCACAAGCCTCACTTCCTTCCTATGTCTATTTTCCGATATTAATGCTCTTACCAGGGTCTATCCTATCGTAGACTCGCTGGAGTTGTCTAGGGGGTTTCTCTACGGTCCTTCAACACTGCTCTAACCAGGGTCTATCCTATCGTAGACTCGCTGGAGTTGTCTAGGGGGTTTCTCTACGGTCCTTCATATACTATAACTCAACACAGTCTATCATTTTCCTTTGTATAATCTCATTTACAACAATCTCATTTATTTCAAATCTATAACATGTATCATATATTCGTGATATCTCGTATCTTATTATTCGCCTCACTATTTCAATGTGTTCATAATAGTTCTATGACTATACTAATTTCCTTTATCAAACTATTCCAATAGATATATTAGCCAAAACAATCGTTTCTTAAAAGGCCTAATTATCTTCCGTTCACGTATTTAATACGACATTAATATTTAAGAGTTAATACTTCTTTAAATATTAATTTTTCATAGAAACAGTTTATATTCTAATAGTGAGTTACATATTTCCTTAACGCCTCCATGGCTGGATAAAAATGCACTAATTTCTTCATCATTTTTCATTTCTTAAATAGCAAAATTAACTACTATAACAGACATAACGGCGCCAAACATCTGTGATGTTATACAATATTATTACATGTTTATCTGTCATCAAGAAAGCGGCGATTATCTTACATAACTAACCACCTGCACTCGGTGGTGTCAAAATATATTTTGTTCCCGCGCAAACAGAGAACTGATAATTTAGGCGCGAAAATAATAGCAGACTATTATACATATTACATAATAATCATAATCTTACATGGTGTCATATATATAAATAAATAAATGTATTTATATAATACATTTCTATTTATATATGACAATAATTTATTCGTGCAAAAATAGTGTTTGTTTTTTCTATCTTTTGCACACCATTACCATATGAACGTAATAGTTAAAATCCGCCATCTCGTCGATATAACACAGAAACGGGAAATTATATGTTTGCAATGTAAATGAGGCTACGGGAACACTCGTGTATATTCGGAAATGATCGTGTATTATCGTGCCTGTTCGGCGATTTCCGATAGAATTCCGTTTCTATATTTAACGATAGTATCTTGTAGAGAAGAGTTGTCGTTTTTCAAATATACACCCTGATAAATTAGGGTGTAAGTAGATGGAGCTACGATCGGAAATCAAGTTTCCCCAGACTGTCATTTTGCCAGAAGTTAAAAAGTGAAAAATCGACAGACTGGAACCCAGGCTAGCAAATAATGTACATTTACGGATTGCATGTACTTGTATTGAAAATGTACATTTTGGCACTCCTTGTCCAAGAGTGGAACGTTTCTCCCTATGAGAAATTATCAAAGAGAGGAACGTTCTTCCCTATGATAAATTATCAAAGAGAGGAACGTTCCTCCCTATGAGAAATTATCAAAGAGAGGTACGTTCCTCCCTATGAGAAATTATGAAAGAGAGGAACGTTCCTCCCTATGAGAAATTATGAAAGAGAGGAACGTTCCTCCCTTGCTATTTTGTTTGATATTTACTGGTTGCATATAATGCATTGATTTCTAAACTTGACTATATTTGAAAAATGAGCCACTTTAGCGCACAGTTTTGTAGTAGTTTGAATTCTGTGTTTAATTAGGCAGCCTGTAAAAGTCATCAGGCATAAATGTCCAACAATGAAATTGAGCGGAAAATCGTTTTTTTTTATCCTATTCTGAGGCTGGGTGAACACATTATTCATCACCTATAGTTACCATAGATATATATTGATATACAGATACATGAGATGTATCTATAATGAACAACAACTATTAATGTAATTGCTTAGCATTAAAAAAACTATTGTATGTATAAATGTGTATGACCCTTTGTTCAATCAAATCTATCTAACTATATTCATGCTACAAAAGGTTTCTCAACTTATTCTGGTAGGGATTAGTGTACTTTATAACATACTAAAAGTTTACCAAAGTAGGACCCCCGGAAAAGTGTTTTTTTCAAAATGGCGTCCAAGATGGCCACCGAAACCTCTTAATGATCATAACTATGTAACGATCAACTCAAATTTGATGATCTTGGTGTCTACCCCTAGGTTTTTGGGGCAAAGAACAAATTAAGATCATAAAAAATGATGTTGGCCTATATATATATAGCACACAAATCCAACATGGCGTCAAAAATGGCCGCCAACACCTCCAAATGACCGCAAGTCCATAACTATTGACTCAGCCCTATCGTTCATTCCGACTAGTCTGCGGACAGCACTGGAAACATTGTTTGTTGGGAAAGACACAAGACGCAAGGTTGCTTGCTGCAGTTGGTCATGCCATAATTCAGGCAGTTCACCCACGATCTGTCATTGCACCGCTACAAATGGGACTTGCTGTGCAAATTCATCATCTGTATCGTTCGAAGTTCATTGTGGATACTCTTCATGAAATGGGATTCTGTTGCTCATACACAGAAGTGATCAGATTTGAAAAAAATGCAGCGGATTTGGAACCTGATGTCCTAGGTGGTGATGTAGAGTTCCTGGATATATCTGTCCTCTTTGCCGCTGATAATGTTGATCACAACATTATCACTATTGACGGCAAAGGGACATTTCATGGAATGGGTGTCATTGCCTCTGTCACCCCTGGAAAACGGACGAACCATCTCATTCCGCGAAGACAGATCTCAGAATTGAAAATTGAAAACAAGACAAAAATTCCTATCTTGGAGTACAGGTTTGCAAGGCATGCTTGTCATGAGGTAGTCTGCGAGGACCTGTCGATATTTCTTGACTGTGACAAGAGGATCGATATTCTGTGGGAAGTCTCCCTCGGCTTCAAAGAGGCAACACCGAATTGGCAGGGGATGATGCATATCTTGCATCAGGGGAGCCAGCACCATGCGCAGCCGTCAGTCAAATCCTTGCCTATGATCAATATGTACTCTGGAGACAAATCGTGCATTTTGTCTACATTAGACTTTGTTTGCAACCTTGCCATGAAGCACAACCTTCCCACCATTGTAACTTTTGACCAGCCCTTGTATTGGAAGGCTGCCGAAATCATCATTGATGCGCCACAAAGTAGTCACCTGAACGGCATTGTTCTGATGTTGGGGTGTTTCCATACACTATGAACTTGTTGGGGGGGCCATAGGAACTCTCATGGAAGGGACCGGTCTCAAAAACATACTTGAGACTGTCTATGGAGAAAATGCAGTTGTGCACATGATGACAGGAAAAGCTGTCCAGAGGGCTTTGCGGGGCCATCTTCTTGTTGACAAGTGCCTACATAGTCAGCTTATAACGGAAATGGCCAAAGACGATCCCGAGATTCAGACACTGCTTGATCAAGCCGAGGAATTGTACTCCTCCCTTCTTAGCGGAGAGACGATGCTAGGAGATGCTGCTTGTTATGAGGTGTTGATCCAACGGAGAAGAAGAAATCTGAACTTGCTCAGACCTCAAAGACCAGTCAGTTGTGGCTGAATTATCAGCGTATGGTTGGCATGGCAAGAATGTTGATCAAGGCGGATCGTACTGGGTCTTGGTTGATGCATTTGCAGGCAGTGTCCAATTGCCTAACTGTCTTTGCTGTAACTGGGCTCTTCAATTACCTGCGATCTGCTCACTACTACCTGCAGCAAATGAGCAACCTGGAAGAAAAGCACCCAGATGTTTATCGAAAGTTCCTTGGTGGTTTTCACGTTGTTCGTAGGAGCAATCAGTGCTGGGCAGGGCTTAGTAGTGATCTTGTCATTGAACACACGTTGATGAGGTCTGTAAAGAGCACTGGTGGTCTAACTCGCGGCAGTAGGATGACCGAGGACATGCGAAACCTCTGGACTTTATCTGCACCTGTAACATCCGAGTACAACATTGCGATGCAGGATTTCACAAACCAAACCTATACTACAACTCTGCAACACACACACTCAACTGAGGCGCGCATCAAAAGAGATGCATCTGATCTCGAGACAATTCGGATAAAGCTTGCAGCCTGCTCACCATTCACATCTGATCCTACTCTGAGAAACATTGTCAACAGGATAGTGGCTGGGCCAGATGTTAATGTACATGACTTTGAATCAGTTGGGAACAAGATCATTGAAGATATAATCGGAAAGTCGGCATTTACTTACAAATTGAAGCGGAAAGAGAGAGCCAAAACCCTTGGGAATATCTCTGCTGTGAAGATTGCTCCTGATCGTACCATTGATCCTGCCCTTCTGTTCCAGCGTTTCCTTGTGGTGTCAAGGTCAGGAGATCTTTCCCTTGAAGAGATGTTGACATATGAACTAAGCCCCTACCCTCCAGCCCTCTTTGAGACCAGGAACATTCTTCGAAAAGCAGACAAACCTCAGCTTGCTCAGGCAATTCGAGACCATGCTGCAGACTTTTCAAGTGAGGCTGTGATGAACTCTATTCCCAAAACAGATTGTTACGTGCTTGATGGTGGCTCTTTGCTCCATCGTTTACCGTGGAAGAAAGGCGACTCATATAATGCAATAGCTGAGTCTTATGCAGACTTCACTGTGAGACATTACGGACAAGCGACAGTGGTGTTCGATGGCTATGGTGAAGGTCCCTCCATAAAAGACAACACACACCAGATACGAGGAAAAATCTGCACCCTATTGTTAGTTTCACTGCAGAAACAGAGTTTTCAGGCAAGAAGGAGGACTTTTTGTCTCGTGAAAAAAACAAGGCAGACATGAGTGCTCTCATCAGCACAGCACTAACTAACAGGGGATGCCATGTCATTCAGTCACCAGGGGATGCAGACGTCGATATCGTTAAGGCAACTGTTGAACGATCCCGTCATTGTACCACAACGTTGGTCGGTGAGGATACAGATTTGCTGATCTTGCTCCTTCATTACTCCAGAACAGACAATGAGATCATCTACTTCCGTTCTGATGCAAACAAGCAGTCAAAAGAACACAGAGTGTATAACATTAACCTGTTGAAAGAAACATTAGGAGATGATGTGTGCAATGAGTTGCTCTTTGTACATGCCTACTCAGGCTGTGATTCAACTTCAAGGATTTACGGCGTCAGATAAATGTCAGTCAGTCTTCCGGAAATTAGTGAAATCTGATCCTGTCATGAAGTCCTGTGCTAGTGCATTGATCCTTCAAAACAAATCTCAAGAGGACATATCAGATCTTGGCAAAGACCTGATTGTTGATCTATTTGGTGGCAAGTCTAATGATAGGCTATCATCACTGCGCCATATCATTTTCATCAAGAAAGTGGTAACTGCTGAAGCATTTGTCACTTCTGAACGGCTTCCCCAACATCACCTGCAACAAGATTCCATAGCCAACGTGTGTACTTTCAAATTATGGTATGGATGGGGATGGCAAATGAAATGAACCCAACTGAATGGGGATGGAAACAGGAAAATGATCAGTTAATTCCAAATATGACCCAAAACAATGCTGCGCCTGACGAACTCTTGAAAATATCCATTGCAACTGTTAGGGGGGATGAAAATCCTGTCGATGCAGCTGCAGACGCTATGGACTCCCCTGCACTGCTGCATGTGGCCCTTGCCAAACTGAAAACTGTGACAATCCAAACAACACTCAAGAAGTCGATACTGAGGAGGAGGATGACACTCAAAACTGAACGCTCTGAAACTTATTCTATGGACAAAGGTGTTTGTGCGTTAGGTCATTAGTTCAATTTCATAATGTTGCAACAGCTCAGTGATATCCAAAGTTGTCTTAGTGTGTTCCTTGCACCCAAAAACCTGGGGATAGACATCAAGATCATCAAATTTGAGTCAATAGTTATGGACTTGCGGTCATTTGGAGGTGTTGGCTGCCATTTTTGACGCCATATATAGGCCAACATCATTTTTTATGATCTTAATGTGTTCTTTGTCCCCAGAAACCTAGGGATAGACACCAAGATCATCAAATTTGAGTTGATAGTTACATAGTTATGATCATTAAGAGGTTTCGGCGGCCATCTTGGACGCCATCTTGAAAAAAACACTTTTCCGGGGGCCCTACTTTGGTAAACTTTTAGTATGTTAAAACGTACACTACATCCTACCAGAATCAGATGAGAAACCCTTTGTAGCAATTGTTTGGGGGTTAAACTGTATTTTGACCTCACTACATATAGTTAATGGTTAAATGACTGTCACTGTATGGTAGCTGTTTCTAGTAATACGATCAAATAGTGTTTAAGCTCCAGTATCGCTAGGATACTGTTTAATCACGTGACCGCTTGGATTAATATTCGGTCATGGTTTAGAACAAACACGTGCATTTTAAAACACTGGAATATGGAGACCTTGACTCATTGTTATCCTTTCGGTAGTATTGTGGTCATTTGTAATGAACTGAGAAATGAAATGTTTAAACTAAAATGGAGGAACTATTTTATTACCGATTTTCAATTCTTACGACTTACTTGTAGCATGAGCACCGTAAATGGCAACGAGGCTTGTGTACCAAGTGTTGGTTAACCGATATAGCGTACACAGGAAGGGCGTTGTTAGGTGTCACATCGCTCATATGGGTAACCGATAGCGACATTAAATAAACTTATAATAAAAGCACATCGCTTGATAGTTATTTCTTCGAACTCATTTAATAAAGGTATAAATTTATGAAAAACTCGTAAACAATTCTCTACATATGTTGTTCAAACATCAGGATAAGTTCTCGGTACGCGATTATTATATATACTATAAAATGAACAACGTCACAAGCGCTGTTGGATAATTGGCATACGGATGTGTAGTCCAGTGGTAACACGTTGGGTTGGCAATCCAAGGATCGCAGGTTCAACCCCCCGTCTGGCGGATCTATAGTCCAGTGGTTAACACGTTGGACTGGCAATCCAAGTATCGCAGGTTCGATCGTCGGTCTGATGGATCTATAGTCCAGTTGTTAACATGTTGGATTGGTAATCCAAGGATCGCAGGTTCGATCCCCCGTCTGGCGGATCTATTGTCCAGTGGTTAACACGTTGGACTGGTAATCCACGGATCGCAGGTTCGATCTCCCGTCTGACGGATCTGCAGTCCAGTGGTTAACACGTTGGACTGGTAATCCACGGATCGCAGGTTCGATCCCCCGTCTGATGGATCTGTAGTCCAGTGGTTAACATGTTGGATTGGTAACCAACGGATCGCAGGTTCGATCCCCGTCTGACGGATCTGTAGTCCAATGGTTAACACGTTGGACTGGCAATCCACGGATCGCAGGTTCGATCCCCGTCTGACCCTAATAAAATGAACAGTCTTTCAGATGTGACTTTAAACCGATGTATCACGTCGGTGCTTTACACCGTGTACGTAAAAGAACCAGAGGAGACTCTGGAATGGGTCTCTGTCTGTATCATTGCACTATCCTCCAAACATCTATGCAACATTGTTATCCAAGCAATGCATAGCCTTTAAACATAGCTACATAGCTATAGTGCTATAACATTATACAGGTATATCTGTTTATGCAAACATTAATACACGCTGGAAACATAGCTACATAGCTATAGTGCTATAACATTATAGAGGTATATCTGTTTATGCAAACATTAATACACGCTGGACGCATAGCTACATAGCTATAGTGCTATAACATTATACAGGTATATCTGTTTATGCAAACATTAATACACGCTGGACGCATAGCTACATAGCTATAGTGCTATAACATTATACAGGTATATATGTTTATGCAAACATTAATACACGCTGCAAACATAGCTACAATGCTCTAATATAATAGACATATATCTGTTTATGTTTTATTTAACATCGATATAGCCTGGAAACATAGCTAAAGTACTCTAACAGTACATAGATAGATATATCTGTTTATGTAAACATTAATATACGTTGGACACATAGCTTCAATGCTCTAACATAATAGAGATATATCTGGTTATGTTAGCATATATATTGTCTGGAAACATAGCTACATAGCTATAGTGCTATAACAAAATAGAGATATATCTGTTTATGTAAACATACGGGAATGAGAAGCAGAGTAGAATATAGAAAATAGCGCGTATATAAATTTAGATCAACGTTTATATTATACAGCTGAATAGAGGCGGATAAGAAGAGAGAAGTGACAATAGAAGACAATGTCCAGCAACACCATTTAAAACATTGTCATTATTTGAAATATATCTTCTGCCATCAAAATATAAACTGAATATGTTACAAAATAAAACGTTTTGTTTTCAGGACAATCGTGTCTGTGTGATCAATAGAGTAGACATCGAAGACAGACACACATTTGATTTACCATTAGGAATAATAACTGGTGCAAGTACGTGTGCCGATGTACACATATATAATGGTCTGAATACAGACTCAACACAGAGTAGCATTTAATTTACCATTAGGAACAATAGCTGGTGCAAGTACGTGTGACGATGTACACATATAGAATGGTCTGAACACAGACTCAACACAGAGTAGCATTTAATTTACCATTTGGAACAATAGCGGGTGCAAGTACGTGTGGCGATGTACACATATAGAATGGTCTGAACACAGACTCAACACAGAGTAGCATTTAATTTACCATTTGGAACAATAGCTGGTGCAAGTATGTGTGACGATGTACACATATATAATGGTCTGAATACAGACTCAACACAGAGTAGCATTTAATTTACCATTTGGAACAATAGCTGGTGCAAGTACGTGTGCCGATGTACACATATATAATGGTCTGAACACAGACTCAACACAGAGTAGCATTTAATTTACCATTTGGAACAATAGCTGGTGCAAGTATGTGTGACGATGTACACATATATAATGGTCTGAATACAGACTCAACACAGAGTAGCATTTAATTTACCATTTGGAACAATAGCTGGTGCAAGTACGTGTGCCGATGTACACATATATAATGGTCTGAATACAGACTCAACACAGAGTAGCATTTATTACCATTTGGAACAATAGCTGGTGCATGTACGTGTGACTCAACACAGAGTAGCATTTAATTTACCATTTGGAAAATAGCGGTGCAAGTACTGTGCGATGTACACATATATAATGGTCTGAACACAGACTCAGCACAGAGTAGCATTTAATTTACCATTTGGAATCGTGCAATTATATTCTGAAATTATGACATTGTGATAATGCATACACACATGAAACTATCAGACAATGGAAGTGCTAACATTGAACATAACGATACCATATCTGATAACATTGAAGTCCGCATTGTAGAAGTGGACATTCTGTTCATATTCTTAGGATGCGTGTCGATAATGTTCAGTGTATGCGCAATAACTGTCATGAATCGAACAAAAAAAATTCCTTACGCTTCCAAATTTTTATCAACGTCTGTGCTTATATTTGACATTCTGTACATAGTAACATCGACAATAAGAACAGTGTCAACTAACCCATCCATTAACTTCTACATTAAATACACGGGAAGAATATGGCTGCAGTTAGAGTTTCTCACCATTGTTCTCATGGCTATAGAGAGGTATGTGTTGCTTTTGAAGCCAAGGTTCTACATGATTAATATAACAGAAAGGTACATACGAATAACTGTTGTGTCGATCTGGATAATAGAAGGAAGTTTGTGGCTCTTTGTTCGATTTGGTGTATGTTACATTCAGAAGCAAAATGTTGATGTATTCACACAACGCGGTGGATGCTCCTTTACACCAACTGTATTGATCGCCTCTTTACTTTTTGTAGCATACACAGCCGCGTGTGTGTGTTATTGGAAGATATTCAAGGTTGCGCAAGCATTATCTAACAGTGGTCGCACCATTTCTGTAGTAGATACAGTAAAGGAGATACGAAGCTACCGCTCAACCTCTATGGCGTTTGTGTTCATCATTTCAATCACATGTACTTTTGTTTCATATATCGTTCTATTAATTGTGTTGAACGCTCGCATCATCTCACACCTGAGTACTGAACTATCTGTTCAATTTGTGACCCTATGTAACTGTATACTGGATCCTGTCCTTTATGTTCTGTGGTTCAAAGAATGTAGACTAGAAACTTTGAAAATAGTTGCTGTTGTATTTAAACGCTATCGACCGAGAGTTGAAGCAATGCGTATTGATGTCTACAATATTGTTACAAACGACCCTAAGCCAATCATAAATATTGCGAATAGAGAAAGCACAGTTCCTATTGAAGCGGATCACAAGCAACATAGCTCAACAAATGAGTCAGTATCGATATATACCGTATAAGAAACGGAGCAAATCAAATGGCCGAATCATAGACAGAGGAGGAGATATCTGACAACTCCGCTAACTTGCATGACATCAACGATGGGATAAGAACTGTTCCGAATAGATCATCGGCAATGTTGTGATTAGATGCCTACACGGACCAATGAGAATACACGTAGGGTCAACTGACTTATCCGCGAATACTTAAAGTGACATTACATCGCAAAAAGCAAATAAAATGCATTTTTTCAAGTATAAATCCATTGCTACTACAAATTCTTCGGTATACATTCGAACACCAACATTGACTCAAAAAGCCGTGATTTTGTGGATTGAAAGTATGATTTCATATAACGGTCATCCATGCTCCTAAATTGACGTAGGTTTTGTCATTGCAGTCAATACTAAACGCGAGATAATGTCGTTTAGAGACAATTTAACTAAGAATATTCTACAAATATATAGGCACAAATGTGAGATACAACGGTAAATCTGTACCAAACTCGTGTTATTCAGGTTACACTAATTGTATTACCCATGGATCTTTACACTAATTGTATTACACATGGATGTTTACATTATTTTGTTATGTCAACAAACCGCATATACGACATTTGTTTATTAGTTTAAGTACTCAGTATATGAGACAAATATTTGGAATAAAATTATACCATATAATAGGAAAATACATTCTGTAGAAATTTTTGTTTTCACTGATGTAGTGTCGCTTTAAAGGATGATTATACTGGGTGAACCCGTTTTGGGTTTATTTGAACCCCAATCGACTTCTATTAGCTTATTTGTTGTTGTCGAGCTTTAATATTGTCCGTGATTGCCGAATGAGAACTTTCGGCTTGCTTCCTCTGCTTCTCTGTCTTTATGATTTGGGCCCATGAAGGAATCATTCTAGGATATTCCGTTCGTATGTGCAAGAGAGGTTATCGGTTGGAATTGGTTAGTCGTGTCCACCGGTTACCTTTCTTGAATATACGATATTTTAGATAGACTGCAAAACTGTAGGACGGGTTAGTGTACAGACGGCACTTCCGTCAAAACTCATTAACAGTGTCAACGGGTGGGGAGCTTAGTGCTTTAGTACTTGACCGATAGAATTGTCTGTGTGAAGTAACTTCGTGTATTAGTAAAGTCATTACTTATACGTGTATTAAAGAAAGTAGAAAATGTGCTTACTGGCTTATTGGTTCATTTAGGCCAACTTATAAGCGTGTCAGGTCTACCCAGAGTCGAACCTAGGGGTTGGTAATCACCACTTCAGTCTGAGTATTGGGGTGTGCGTACGTATGTGTCACACGGATAGGGCTTGAGGTCAACTTCAGGTCTTGTTTGGGTAAGAAGCTATGCACATGGCACTAAGCGCCCGATGATAAAGAGAACGGTTACACTGGGAAAGCGGAAAAACGTTGAGGTTTGTACATTGTACATTCTATAGATGACATGTACATGAATGGGTGAGGTTTGTACATCCTATATATGACATGTACATGAATGGGTGAGGCTTGTACATCCTATAGATGACATGTACATGAATGGGTGAGGCTTGTACATCCTATAGATGACATGTACATGAATGGGTGAGGTTTGTGCATCCTATATATGACATGTACATGAATGGGTGAGGCTTGTACATCCTATATATGCATGTACACGAATGGGTGAGGCTTGAACATCCTATAGATGACATGTACATGAATGGGTGAGGTTTGTACATCCTATATATGACATGTACATGAATGGGTGAGGCTTGTACATCCTATAGATGACATGTACATTAATGAGTGAGGCTTTTACATCCTATAGATGACATGTACATGAATGGGTGAGGTTTGTACATCTTATATATGACATGTACATGAATGGGTGAGGTTTGTACATCCTATAGATGACATGTACATGAATGGGTGAGGCTTGTACATCCTATAGATGACATGTACATGAATGGGTGAGGTTTGTACATCCTATAGATGACATGTACATGAATGGATGAGGCTTGTACATCCTATATGTGGCATGTACACGAATGGGTGAGGCTTGTACATCCAATAGATGACATGTACATGAATGGATGAGGCTTGTAGATCATATAGATGACATGTACATGAATGGGTGAGGTTTGTACATCCTATTGATGGCATGGTCACGAATGGATGAGGCTTGTGCATCCTATTGATAACATGTACATGAATGGATGAGGTATGTACATCCTATAGATGACATGTACATGAATGGGTGAGGTTTGTACATCCTATAGATGACATGTACATGAATGGATGAGGCTTGTACATCCTATAGATGACATGTACATGAATGGATGAGGCTTGTACATCCTATAGATGACATGTACATGAATGGATGAGGTTTGTACATCCTACAGATGACATGTACATGCATGGATGAGGTATGTACATCATATAGATGACATGTACATGAATGGATGAGGTTTGTACATCCTATAGATGACATGTACATGAATGGATGAGGTTTGTACATCCTATATATGACATGTACATGAATGGGTGAGGTTTGTACATCCTATAGATGACATGTACATGAATGGATGAGGCTTGTACATCCTATAGATGACATGTACATGAATGGGTGAGGTTTGTACATCCTATAGATGACATGTACATGAATGGGTGAGGTTTGTACATCCTATAGATGACATGTACATGAATGGGTGAGGTTTGTACATCCTATATATGACATGTACATGAATGGGTGAGGTTTGTACATCCTATAGATGACATGTACATGAATGGATGAGGCTTGTACATCCTATATATGACATGTACATGAATGGGTGAGGCTTGTACATCCTATAGATGACATGTACATGAATGGATGAGGTTTGTACATCCTATATATGACATGTACATGAATGGATGAGGTTTGTACATCCTATAGATAACATGTACATGAATGGATGAGGCTTGTACATCCAATATATAACATGTACATGAATGGATGAGGCTTGTTCATCCTATAGATGACATGTACATGAATGGATGAGGTTTGTACATCCTATAGATGACATGTACATGAATGGATGAGGCTTGTACATCCTATAGATGACATGTACATGAATGGATGAGGCTTGTACATCCTATAGATGACATGTAACATGAATGGATGAGGTATGTACATCCTATATATGACATGTACATGAATGGGTGAGATTTGTACATCCTATATATGACATGTACAGGAATGGATGAGGCTTGTACATCCTATAGATGACATGTACATGAATGGGTGAGGTTTGTACATCCTATAGATGACATGTACAGGAATGGATGAGACTTGTACATCCTATAGATGACATGTACATTAATGGGTGAGGTTTGTACATCCTATAGATTACATGTACATGAATGTGTGAGGTCTGTACATCCAATAGATGACATGTACATGAATGGGTGAGGTTTGTACATCCTATATATGGCATGTACATGAATGGGTGAGGTTTGTACATCCTATAGATGACATGTACATGAATGGGTGAGGTATGTACATCCTATATATGACATGTACATGAATGGGTGAGGTTTGTACATCCTATATATGACATGTACATGAATGGATGAGGCTTGTACATCCTATAGATGACATGTACATGATTGGATGAGGTTTGTACATCCTATATATGACATGTACATTAATGGCTGAGGCCTGTACATCCTATAGATGACATGTACATGAATGGATGAGGTTTGTACATCCTATATATGACTTGTACATAAATGGGCGAGGTTTGTACATCCTATAGATGACATGTACACGAATGGATGAGGTTTGGATATCCTATATATGACATGTACATGAATGGGTGAGGTTTGTACATCCTATAGATGACATGTACATGAATGGGTGAGGCTTGTACATCCTATAGATGACATGTACATGAATGGGTGAGGTTTGTACATCCTATAGATGACATGTACATGAATGGATGAGGCTTGTACATCCTATATATGGCATGTACACGAATGGGTGAGGCTTGTACATCCTATAGATGACATGTACATGAATGGGTGAGGTTTGTACATCCTATATATGACATGTACATGAATGGGTGAGGTTTGTACATCCTATAGATGACATGTACATGAATGGGTGAGGCTTGTACATCCTATAGATGACATGTACATGAATGGGTGAGGTTTGTACATCCTATAGATGACATGTACATGAATGGATGAGGCTTGTACATCCTATAGATGACATGTACATGAATGGCTGAGGTTTGTACATCCTATAGATGACATGTACATGAATGGATGAGGCTTGTACATCCTATATGTGGCATGTACACGAATGGGTGAGGCTTGTACATCCAATAGATGACATGTACATGAATGGATGAGGCTTGTAGATCCTATAGATGACATGTACATGAATGGGTGAGGTTTGTACATCCTATTGATGGCATGGTCACGAATGGATGAGGCTTGTGCATCCTATTGATAACATGTACATGAATGGATGAGGTTTGTACATCCTATAGATGACATGTACATGAATGGATGAGGTTTGTACATCCTATAGATGACATGTACATGAATGGATGAGGCTTGTACATCCTATAGATGACATGTACATGAATGGATGAGGTTTGTACATCCTACAGATGACATGTACATGCATGGATGAGGTATGTACCTCCTATAGATGACATGTACATGAATGGATGAGGTTTGTACATCCTATAGATGACATGAACAGGAATGGATGAGGTTTGTACATCCTATATATGACATGTACATGAATGGGTGAGGTTTGTACATCCTATAGATGACATGTACAGGAATGGATGAGGCTTGTACATCCTATAGATGACATGTACATGAATGGATGAGGTTCGAACATCCTATAGATGACATGTACATGAATGGGTGAGGTTTGTACATCCTATAGATGACATGTACATGAATGGATGAGGCTTGTACATCTTATAGATGACATGTACATGAATGGGTGAGGTTTGTACATCTTATAGAAGACATGTACATGAATGGATGAGGTTTGTACATCCTATATATGACACGTACATGAATGGATGAGGTTTGTACATCCTATAGATAACATGTACATGAATGGATGAGGCTTGTACATCCAATATATAACATGTACATGAATGGATGAGGCTTGTTCATCCTATAGATGACATGTACATGAATGGATGAGGTTTGTACATCCTATATATGACACGTACATGAATGGATGAGGTTTGTACATCCTATAGATAACATGTACATGAATGGATGAGGCTTGTACATCCAATATATAACATGTACATGAATGGATGAGGCTTGTACATCCTATAGATGACATGTACATGAATGGATGAGGCTTGTACATCCTATAGATGACATGTAACATGAATGGATGAGGTATGTACATCCTATATATGACATGTACATGAATGGGTGAGATTTGTACATCCTATAGATGACATGTACAGGAATGGATGAGGCTTGTACATCCTATAGATGACATGTACATGAATGGGTGAGGTTTGTACATCCTATAGATGACATGTACAGGAATGGATGAGACTTGTACATCCTATAGATGACATGTACATTAATGGGTGAGGTTTGTACATCCTATAGATTACATGTACATGAATGGGTGAGGTCTGTACATCCAATAGATGACATGTACATGAATGGGTGAGGTTTGTACATCCTATATATTGCATGTACATGAATGGGTGAGGTTTGTACATCCTATAGATGACATGTACATGAATGGGTGAGGTATGTACATCCTATATATGACATGTACATGAATGGGTGAGGTTTGTACATCATATAGATGACATGTACATGAATGGATGAGGCTTGTACATCCTATAGATGACATGTACATGATTGGATGAGGTTTGTACATCCTATAGATGACATGTACATTAATGGCTGAGGCCTGTACATCCTATAGATGACATGTACATGAATGGATGAGGTTTGTACTTACAATTGATGGCATGTACATGAATGGGTGAGGTTTTTGCATCCTATATATGACTTGTACATAAATGGGCGAGGTTTGTACATCCTATAGATGACATGTACACGAATGGATGAGGTTTGGATATCCTATAGATGACATGTACATGAATGGGTGAGGATTGTACATCCTATAGATGACATGTACATGAATGGATGAGGTTTGTACATCCTATATGTGACATGTACTTGAATGGATGAGGTTTGTACGTCCTATATATGACATGTACATGAATGGGTGAGGATTGTACATCCTATAGATGACCTGTACATGAATGGATGAGATTTGTACATCCTATATGTGACATGTACATGAATGGGTGAGGTTTGTACGTCCTATAGATGACATGTACATGAATGGATGAGGTATGTACATCCTATAGATGACATGTACATGAATGGATGAGGCTTGTACATCCTATAGATGACATGTAACATGAATGGATGAGGTATGTACATCCTATATATGACATGTACATGAATGGGTGAGATTTGTACATCCTATAGATGACATGTACAGATGTACAGGAATGGATGAGGCTTGTACATCCTATAGATGACATGTACATGAATGGGTGAGGTTTGTACATCCTATATATGGCATGTACATGAATGGGTGAGGTTTGTACATCCTATAGATGACATGTACATGAATGGGTGAGGTATGTACATCATATATATGACATGTACATGAATGGGTGAGGTTTGTACATCCTATAGATGACATGTACATGAATGGATGAGGCTTGTACATCCTATAGATGACATGTACATGATTGGATGAGGTTTGTACATCCTATAGATGACATGTACATTAATGGCTGAGGCCTGTACATCCTATAGATGACATGTACATGAATGGATGAGGTTTGTACTTACAATTGATGGCATGTACATGAATGGGTGAGGTTTTTGCATCCTATATATGACATGTACATGCATGGGTGAGGTTTGTACATCCTATATATGACATGTACATGAATGGGTGAGGATTGTACATCCTATAGATGACCTGTACATGAATGGATGAGGTTTGTACATCCTATATGTGACATGTACATGAATGGGTGAGGTTTGTACGTCCTATAGATGACATGTACATGAATGGATGAGGTATGTACATCCTATAGATGACATGTACATGAATGGATGAGGTATGTACATCCTATAGATGACATGTACATGAATGGATGAGGTATGTACATCCTATATATGACATGTACATGAATGGGTGAGGTTTGTACATCCTATAGATGACATGTACAGGAATGGATGAGGCTTGTACATCCTATAGATGACATGTACATGAATGGATGAGGTTTGTACATCCTATAGATGACATGTACATTAATGGGTGAGGTTTGTACATCCTATAGATGACATGTACATGAATGGGTGAGGTCTGTACATCCTATAAATGACATGTACATGAACGGGTGAGGTTTGTACATCCTATATAGGACATGTACATTAATGGGTGAGGTTTGTACAGCCTATTTATCACATGTACATGAATGGATGAGGTTTGTACATCCTATATATGACATGTACATGAATGGGTGAGGTTTGTACGTCCTATAGAAAACATGTACATTAATGGATGAGGCATGTAAATCCTATATATGGCATGTACACGAATGGATGAGGCTTGTACATCCTATAGATGACATGTACATGAATGGATGAGGCTTGTACATCCTATGGATGACATGTACATGAATGGGTGAGGTTTGTACATCCTATTGATGGCATGTTCATGAATGGATGAGGTTTGTACATCCTATAGATGACATGTACATGAATGGGTGAGATTTGTACATCCAATAGATGACATGTACATGAATGTATGAGGTTTGAACATCCTATTGATGACATGTACATGAATGGGTGAGGTTTGTACATCCTATATATGACACGTACATGAATGGATGAGGCTTGTACATCCTATAGATAACATGTACATTAATGGGTGAGGTTTGTACATCCTATAGATGACATGTACATGAATGGTTGAGGCTTGTACATCCTATATATGACATGTACATGAATGGGTGAGGTTTGTACGTCCTATAGATGACATGTACATGACTGGTTGAGGTTTGTACATCCTATATATGACATGTACATGAATGGGTGAGGTTTGTACATCCTGTATATGACATATACATGAATGGGTGAGGTTTGTACATCCTATTGATGACATGTACATGAATGGTTGAGGTGTGTACATCCTATAGATGACATGTACATGAATGGGTGAGGTTTATACATCCTATATATGACATGCACATGAATGGATGAGGTCTGGCAACATAGCTAAAGTACTCTAATATTACATAGATATATCTGTATATGTAAACATTAATATACGTTGGACACATGGCTACAATGCTCTAATATAATAGAGATATATCTGCTGGGTTTTTTAACATCGATATAGTCTGGAAACATAGCTAAAGTACTCTAATATTACATAGGTATATCTGTTTATGCAAACATTAATATACGCTGGACACATAGCTGCACTGCTCTAATATAATAGAGATATATCTGGTTATGTTAGCATATATATAGTCTGGAAACATAGCTGCAATGCTCTAATATAATAGAGATATATCTCTTTATGTAAACATACGGGACTGAGAAGCAGAGTAGAATATAGAATATAGCGCGTATATAAATGTAGATCAACGTTTATATTATACAACTGAATAGAGGCTGATAAGAAGAGAGAAGTGACAATAGAAGACAATGTCCAGCAACACCATTTAAAACATTGTCATTATTTGAAATATATGTTCTGCCATCAAAATATAAACTGAATGTGTTACCAAACTAATACTTGTTGTGTTTCAGGACAAACGTGTCTGTGTGATCAACATAGTAGACATCGAAGACAGACAAACATTTGATTTACCATTGGGAAAAATAGCAGGTGCAACGTGACGATGATGTACACGTATAGAATGGTCTGCACACAGACTCAACACAGAGTAGCATTTAATTTACCATTTGGAACAATAGCCTGTGCAAGTACGTGTGGCGATGATGGACACATATAGAATGGTCTGAACACAGACTCAACACAGAGTAGCATTTATTTTACCATTTGGAATCGTGCAATTATATTCTGAAATTATGACATTGTGATAATGCATACACACATGAAACTAGCAGACAATGGAAGTGCTAACATTGAACATAACGATACCATATCTGATAATATTGAAGTCCGCATTATAGAAGTGGAAATTATGTTCATATTCTTAGGATGCGTGTCGATAATGTTCAGTGTATGCGCAATAACTGTCATGAATCGAACAAAAAAAATTCATTACGCTTCCAAATTTTTATCAACGTCTGTGCTTATATTTGACATTCTGTACATAGTAACATCGACAATAAGAACAGTGTCAACCAACCCATCCATTAACTTCTACATTAAATACACGGGAAGAATATGGCTGCAGTTAGAGTTTCTCACCATTGTTCTCATGGCTATAGAGAGATATGTGTTGATTTTGAAGACAAGGTTCTACATGAATAATATAACAGAAAGGTACATACGAATAACTGTTGTGTCGATCTGGATAATAGAAGGAAGTTTGTGGCTCTTTGTTCGATTTGGCGTATGTTACATTCAGAAGCAAAATGTTGATGTATTCACACAACGCGGTGGATGCTCCTTTACACCAACTATATTGATCGCCTCTTTACTTATTGTAGCATACACAACCGCGTTTGTGTGTTATTGGAAGATATTCAAGGTTGCGCAAGCATTATCTAACAGTGGTCGCACCATGTCTGTAGTAGATACAGTAAAGGAGATACGAAGCTACCGCTCAACCTCTATGGCGTTTGTGTTCATCATTTCAATCACATGTACTTTTGTTTCATATATCGTTCTATTAATTATGTTGAACGCTCGCATCATCTCACACCTGAGTACTGAACTATCTGTTCAATTTGTGACCCTATGTAACTGTATACTGGATCCTGTCCTTTATGTTCTGTGGTTCAAAGAATGTAGACTAGCAACTTTGAAAATATTTGCTGTTGTATTCAAACGCTATCGACCGAGAGTGGAAGCAATGCGTATTGATGTCTACAATATTGTTACAAACGACCCTAAGCCAACCATAAACATTGCGAATAGAGAAAGCACAGTTCCTACTAAAGCGGATCACAAGTAACATAGCTCAACAAATGAGTCAGTATCGATATATACCGTATAAGAAACGGAGCAAATCAAATGGCCGAAGCCTTGACAGAGGAGGAGCTATCTGACAACTCCGCTAACTTGCATGACATCCACGATGGGATAAGAACTGTTCCGAATAGATCATCGGCAATGTTGTGATTAGATGCCTACACGGACCAATGAGAATACACGTAGGGTCAACTGACTTGTCCGCGAATACTTAAAGTGACTTTACATCGCAAAAAGCAAATAAAATGCATTTATTTCAAGTATAAATCCATTGCTACTACAAATTCTTCCGTATACATTCGAACACCAACATTGACTCAAAAAGCCGTGATTTTGTGGATTGAAAGTATGATTTCATATAACGGTCATCCATGCTCCTGAATAGATGTTGGTTTTGTCATCGCAGTCAATACTAAACGCGAGATAATGTCGTTTAGAGACAATTTAACTAAGAATATTCTACAAATATATAGGCACAAATGTGAGATACAACGATAAATCTGTACCATAACTCGTGTTATTCAGCCTACACTAGTTGTATTACGCATGTATGTTTACATTATTTTGTTATGTCAACAAACCGCATATACGACATTTGTTTATTAGTTTAAATACTCAGTATATGAGACAAATATTTGGATTAAAATTATACCATATAATAGGAAAATACATTCTGTAGAAATTTGTGTTTTCACTGATGTAGTGTCGCTTTAAAGGATGATTATACTGGGTAAACCCGTTTTGGGTTAATTTGAACCCCAATCGACTTCTATTAGCCTATTTGTTGTGGTCGAGCTTTAATATTGTCCGTGATTGCCGAATGAGAACTTTCGGCTTGCTTCGTCTGCTTCTCTGTCTTTATGATTTGGGCCCATGAAGGAACCATTCTAGGATATTCCATTCGTATGTGCAAGGGAGGTTATCGGTTGGAATTGGTTAGTCGTGTCCACCGGTTATCTTTCTTGAATATACGATATTTTAGATAGACTGCAAAACTGTAGGAAGGGTTAGGGTACAGACAGCACTTCCGTCAAAACCCATTAACAGTGACAACGGGTGGGGAGCTTAGTGCTTTAGAACTTGACCGATATAATTGTCTGTTTGAAGTAACTTCGTGTATTAGTAAAGTGATTACTTATACCTGTATTAAAGAAAGTAGAAAATGTGCTTACTGGCTTATTGGTTCATTTAGGCCAACTTATAATCGTGTCAGGTCTACCCAGAGTCGAACCTAGGGGTTGGTAATCACAACTTCAGTCTCAGTATTGGGGTGTGTGTACGTATGTGTCACATGGATAGGGCTTGACGTCAACTTCAGGTCTTATTGGGTAAGAAGCTATGCGCATGACACTAAGCGCCCGATGATAACGAGAACGGTTACACTGGGAAAGCGGAACACCGGTGAGGTGTGTAGAGTGTACATCCTATAGATGGCATGTACATTAATGGGTGAGGTTTGTACATCCGATAGATGACATGTACATGAATGTGTGAGGCTTGTACATACGATATATGACATGTACATGAATGGGTGAGGTTTGTACATCCTATAGATGACATGTACATGAATGGGTGAGGTTTGTACTTACTATAGATGGCATGTACATGAATGGGTGAGGTTTGTACATCCAATAGATGACATGTACATGAATGGGTGAGGTAGGTACATCCTATAGATGACATGTACATGAATGGGTGAGGTTTGTACATCCAATAGATGACATGTACATGAATGGGTGAGGTTTGTACATCCAATAGATGACATGTACAGGAATGGGTGAGGTTTGTACATCCTATTGATGACATGTACATGGATGGGTGAGGTTTGTACATCCAATAGATGGCATGTACATGAATGGGTGATGTTTGTACATACTATTGATGACATGTACATGAATGGGTGAGGTTTGTACATCCTATTGATGACATGTACATGAATGGGTGAAGTTTGTACATCCAATAGATGACATGTACATGAATGGGTGAGGTTTGTACATCCAATAGATGACATGTACATGAATGGGTGAGGTTTGTACATCCTATATATGGCATGTACATTAATGGGTGAGGTTTGTACATACTATTGATGACATGTACATGAATGGGTGAGGTTTGTACATCTTATTGATGACATGTACATGAATGGGTGAGGTTTGTACATCCAATAGATGACATGTACATGAATGGGTGAGGTTAGTACATCCAATAGATGACATGTACATGAATGGGTGATGTTTCTACATCCTATATATGGCATGTAGATTAATGGGTGAGGTTTGTACATCCTATATATGGCATGTACATGAATGAATGAGGTTTGTACATCCTATAGATGACATGTACATGAATGGATGAGGTTTGTACATCCTATATATGACATGTACATGAATGGGTGAGGTTTGTACATCCTATAGATGACATGTACATGAATGGGTGAGGTTTGTACGTCCTATAGATGGCATGTACATGAATAGGTGAGGTTTGTACATCCTATTGATGACATGTACATGAATGGGTGAGGTTTATACATCCTATAGATGACAGGCACATGAATGGATGAGGTCTGGAAACATAGCTAAAGTACTCTAATATTACATAGATATATCTGTATATGTAAACATTAATATACGTTGGACACATGGCTACAATGCTCTAATATAATAGAGATATATCTGCTGGGTTTTTTAACATCGATATAGTCTGGAAACATAGCTAAAGTACTCTAATATTACATAGGTATATCTGTTTATGCGAACATTAATATACGCTGGACACATAGCTGCACTGCTCTAATATAATAGAGATATATCTGGTTATGTTAGCATATATATTGTCTGGAAACATAGCTGCAATGCTCTAATATAATAGAGATATATCTGGTTATGTTAGCATATATATAGTCTGGAAACATAGCTACAATGCTCTAACATAATAGAGATATATCTCTTTATGTAAACATACGGGACTGAGAAGCAGAGTAGAATATAGAAAATAGGGCGTATATAAATTTAGATCAACGTTTATATTATACAACTGAATAGAGGCGGATAAGAAGAGAGAAGTGACAATAGAAGACAATGTCCAGCAACACCATTTAAAACATTGTCATTGTTTGAAATATATGTTCTGGCATCAAAATATAAACTGAATGTGTTACCAAACTAATACTTGTTTTGTTTTCAGGACAAACGTGTGTGTGTGATCAACATAGTACACATCGAAGACAGACAAACATTTGATTTACCATTGGGAAAAATAGCTGGTGCAACGTGACGATGATGTACACGTATATAATGGTCTGCACACAGACTCAACACAGATTAGCATTTGAGTTACCATTTGGAACAATAGCTGGTGCATGTACATGTGATGACGATGTACACATAGAATGGTCTGAACACAGACTCAACACAGAGTAGCATTTAATTTACCATTTGGAATAATAGCGGGTGCAAGTACATGTGACGATGTACACATATATAATGGTCTGAACACAGACTCAGCACAGAGTAGCATTTAATTTACCATTTGGAATCGTGCAATTATATTCTGAAATTATGACATTGTGATAATGCATACACACATGAAACTAGCAGACACTGGAAGTGTTAACATTGAACATAACGATACCATATCTGATAACATTGAAGTCCGCATTGTAGAAGTGGACATTCTGTTCATATTCTTAGGATGCGTGTCGATATTGTTCAGTGTATGCGCAATAACTGTCATGAATCGAACCAAAAAAATTCCTTACGCGTCCACATTTTTATCAACGTCTGTGCTTATATTTGACATTCTTTACATAGTAACATCGACAATAAGAACAGTGTCAACCAACCCATCCATTAACTTCTACATTAAATACACGAGGCAAATATGGATGCAGTTAGAATTTCTCACAATTGTTCTCATGGCTATAGAGAGGTATGTGCTGATCGTGAAGCCAATGTTCTACATAAATAATATAACAGAAAGGTACATACGAATAACTGTTGTGTCTATCTGGATCATTGAAGGAAGTGTGTGGCTCTTTGCTCGATTTGGTGTATGCTACATTCAGAGGCAAAATGTTGATGTATTCACACAACGCGGTGGATGTTCCTATATACCGGTTGTATTTTACACCACTTTGCTTATTGTAGCATACATAACAGCGTGTAAGTGTTATTGGACGATATTCAAGGTCGCACAATCAATATCCAACAGTGGTCGCACCATGTCTGTAGTAGATACAGTAAAGGAGATACGAAGCTACCGCTCGACCTCTATGGCGTTTGTGTTCATCATTTCAATCACCTGCACCTTTGTTTCATATTTCGTTATATTAATTGTGACGAAAGCTCGCATCATTTCATTCCTGAGTGGTGAAATCTCTGTTCAATTTGTGACCCTATGTAACTGTATACTGGATCCTGTCCTTTATGTTCTGTGGTTCAAAGAATGTAGACTAGAAACTTTGAAAATAGTTGCTGTTGTACTCAAACGCTATCGACCGAGAGTTGAAGCAATGCGTATTGATGTCTACAATATTGTTACAAACGACCCTAAGCCAACCATAAACATTGCGAATAGAGAAAGCACAGTTCCTATTGAAGCGGATCATAAGCAACATAGCTCAAGAAATGAGTCAGTATCGATATATACCGTATAAGAAATGGAGCAAATCAAATGGCCGAAGCCTTGACAGAGGAGGAGCTATCTGACAACTCCGCTAACTTGCATGACATCAACAATGGGATAAGAAATTTTCCGAATAGATCATCGGCAATGTTGTGATTAGATGCCTACACGGACCAATGAGAATACACGTACGGTCAACTGACTTATCTGCGAATACTTAAAGCGACATTACATCGCAAAAAGCAAATAAAATGCATTTTTTCAAGTATAAATCCATTGCTACTACAAATTCTTCCATATACATTCGAACACCGACATTGAATCAATAAACAGTGATTTTGTGGATTGAAAGTATGATTTCATATAACGTTCATCCATGCTCCTAAATTGGCGTAGGTTTTGTCATTGCAGTCAATACTAAACGCGAGATAATGTCGTTTAGAGACAATTTAACTAAGAATATTCTACAAATATATAGGCACAAATGTGAGATATAACGGTAAATCTGTACCAAACTCGTGTTATTCAGGTTACACTAATTGTATTACGCATGTATGTTTACATTATTTTGTTATGTCAACAAACCGCATATACGACATTTGTTTATTATTTTATCAAGGGGCAACGACTGTGTAAACAAGCCGAAGAGTTTATTCACGAGAAGGCTGTAGCAAATTGAAGTACTTAATGATCCAACTTTATGTGTGTACGAGCTCGCGAACAAACACTCCGTCCATGCTTGGCTTTGACTTAGGAACCTCTTATAAATATAACTATAACACATAGTAAGTGGGATAAGGCCGCGACTTTAATTGTTTATAACTCGTAGCATATGGCAAGTGAAAAAAAAAAAATATATATATATATACATGAAACCAATATACATTTACAATTGGTATTCATTTGCCCCAGTGGTAACTGCAAAGGAACAAATTAAGACAACACACAATTCGCATCCCCGCATTCAATTCTCCAACGCGAAGACTGCAGATGAAAAATGGCTGAGGATGCGAACCATTCCTCATCTTTAGATAAAGAACTGGAGACATATTTTAACCAGTTTTAGTTGCCAAATGATACTTATCACTCGCTGGATGCTGCTGTTATGTACGCAAAACCGCCAGTGTACGACCATACTTCTATCTTGATGATTTTATTATTATATTTCAATTTTTTTTTTGAAATAGCTTTTATTATGTTTCAATTTTTGAAATAGCTCTCGTTACACATGTATTTCGGTATATTAATATGCATAACTATATTCAAAATTGCATACATGCGTGGGTGTGGGCTTAGTGAAGGAATTTATCCGTTCACCGAGTAATGGGGCCCAGGGGGTAAGACTGCGCTGGCCGGTTATACATACTTACTAGTGGAAGAACCTACCTGAGGCTATTGCTTCAAGGGGGTCAAGCAATTGTTTTAATGCGACCCGTGTTAGAGGATTAGCAAAGGGGGGATAAATACATGGATCTGCCTTTTTTAATTTTTCTTTTCGCAACCCTCGACAGAACATTTGTGTTTGTTTTTGGCCGAAAGGAAGCATAAACCTTGAAGCATATAAGCGCAGTCCTATCCCGGGGGTGTTAGCAGACATTTTGTCAATGCTTTCGCCTCTAAGTTAAGAGAGTGGAATTTCATCACTCCTTAAACCAATATAAACCATGGACAACATCCGAGCGACAATGCTAGGCAACACAGTGTTATACCATCCATGGCTAGACACTTTATGGTGTGTAATTCCCGTTACACGCATATAACTTTTGTTACATGCTCAGCAGATCTCTGACAGTATTTATCTTGTTTTTAGTATTTAACTATTAGTAGTTTATAAATTATTACTACTTCGAATATGAGAGCTGATGCTACAGGTACTTTGACCAGCTTAGCAATTATATTAATCAAATCATGTACATTTCTTTGATATATACAATGTATATTATACACTGGCGAGCTCGCGTCTACAACCAAGCTAACTGCATCATAAAGTTTTACTTTAAAGCCGCGACAAGGCTATCAGATAAGCGATGACTTGTTGCATTTAATAAGTCACCATATATTAATAGTTCTGTTTATGAATAAATGTGTCGTTTTGACCAACACATGTTTCTTGAAACTCGCTTGGCACCAGGATTCATACAAAGTTTTTGATCAGGATCGAGCCGCTTCTAGGCTTTTCCGCAAACACCCATATAGTTTGGTATTCTTGGCTTTTCCGCAAACACCCATATTGTTTTGTATTCTAGGCTTTTTCGCAAACACCCGTATTGTATGGTATTCTAGGCTTTTCTTTGCCTTAGTGTCTGCTCCGTATAGTGCGTCTCAAATCTTTCATGGTGCCAGGCATGTGACCGAAAATAAAGAGTGAAATTACATATCACAAACAGCAGTAAAGGTTATACTATTCCTCATTGTATAGTTATGTAAATGAAGCTGATATCTGGGCGGGTGGGAGGGAGAAGTATTTGTAAGAAGAACGATGTTATCACTAGCTGTTCCAGAATGAAAATGACCAAATATTGCCACATTTTGGAGAATGAAATTCACGCTTTTTAGCGACTCCAATACTCAGCTCTCCTAAGGGGGGATAACTGTTAATTAACCGAATATGAAATTGGTCATATTGTTACCATCATCACCTCCTAGAAGGCGACCATGGAGACGGTGTACCCGTGAAAAATAACGGGATTTATTGGAAAACAAAAGGCTCACATAAATCTACTTAGTTTAAATACCCAGTATATGAGACAAATATTTGGAATAAAATTATGCCATATAATAGGAAAATACATTCTGTAGAAATTTGTGTTTTCACTGATGTAGTGTCGCTTTAAAGGGTGATTATACTGGGTGAACCCGTTTTGGGTTTATTTGAACCCCAATCGGCTTCTATTAGCTTATTTGTTGTTGTCGAGCTTTAATATTGTCCGTGATTGCCGAATGAGAACTTTCGGCTTGCTTCGTCTGCTTCTCTGTCTATGATTTGGGCCCGTGCTAAATAGAGTGTTGCAGAATGAATCATTCTATGATATTCCGTTCGTATGTGCAAGGGAGGTTATCGGTTGGAATTAGTTAGTCGTGTCCACCGCGGTTACCTTTCTTGAATATACGATATTTTAGATAGACTGCAAAACTGTAGGAAGGGTTAGGGTACAGGCGGCACTTCCGTCATAACCCATTAACAGTGTCAACGGGTGGGGAGCTTAGTGCTTTAGTACTTGACCGATAGAATTGTCTGTTTGAAGTAACTTCGTGTATTAGTAAAGTGATTACTTATACGTGTACTAAAGAAAGTAGAAAATGTGCTTACTGGCTTATTGGTTCATTTAGGCCAACTTATAAGCGTGTCAGGTCTACCCAGAGTCGAACCTAGG
Source organism: Archivesica marissinica (assembly GCA_014843695.1). Taxonomy (NCBI): domain Eukaryota; kingdom Metazoa; phylum Mollusca; class Bivalvia; order Venerida; family Vesicomyidae; genus Archivesica; species Archivesica marissinica. The sequence goes on along the minus strand of CM026388.1, from coordinate 762,292 downwards.
GGTTGGTAATCACCACTTCAGTCTCAGTATTGGAGTGTGTGTACGTATGTGCCACACGGATAGGGCTTGAGGTCAACTTCAGGTCTTGTTTGGGTAAGAAGCTATGCGCATGGCACTAAGCTCCCGATGATAAAGAGAACGGTTACACTGGGAAAGCGCAAAAACGGTGAGGTTTGTACATTGTACATCCTATAGATGACCAGTACGTGAATGGGTGAGGCGTGTACATACTATAGATGACATGTACATGAATGGGTGAGGCTTGTGCATCCTATATATGACATGTACATGAATGGGTGAGGCTTGTACATCCTATATATGACATGTACATGAATGGATGAGGTTTGTACATCCTATCGATGACATGTACATGAATGGATGAGGTTTGTACATCCTGTAGATGACATGTACATGAATGGATGAGGTGTGTACATCCTATAGATGACATGTACATGAATGGATGAGGTTTGTACATCCTATAGATGACATGTACATGAATGGATGAGATTTGTACATCCTATAGATGACATGTACATGCATGGGTGAGGTTTGTACATCCTATAGATGACATGTACATGAATGGATGAGGTTTGTACATCCTATAGATGACCTGTACATGCATGGATGAGGTTTGTACATCCTATAGATGGCATGTATATGCATGAATGAGGTGTGTACATCCTATATATGACATGTACATGAATGGGTGAGGTGTGTGCATGCTATATATGACATGTACATGAATGGGTGAGGTTTGTACATCCCATAGATGGAATGTACATGCATGTGTGAGGTTTGTACATCCTATAGATGGCAAGGTCATGAATGTGTGAGGTTTGTACATCCTATATATGACATGTACATGAATGGGTGAGGTTTGTGCATGCTATATATGACATGTATATGAATGGGTGAGGTTTGTACATGAATGGGTGAGGTTTGTGCATGCTATAGATAACATGTACATGAATGGGTGAGGTTTGTACATCCCATAGATGACATGTACATGAATGGGTGAGGTTTGTACATTCTATAGATGACATGTTCATGAATGGGTGAGGTTTGTACATCCTATAGATGACCTGTACATGAATAGGTGAGATTTGTACATCCTATAGATGACATGTACATGAATGGATGAGGTTTGTACATCCTATAGATGACATGTACATGAATGGATGAGGTTTGTACATCCTATAGATGACATGTATATGAATGGATGAGGTTTGTACATCCTATAGATGACATGTACATGAATGGGTGAGGTGTGTACATCCTAAAGATGACATGTACATTAATGTGTGAGGTTTGTACATTCTATGGATGACATGTTCATGAATGGCTGAGGTTTGTACATCCTATAGATGACCTGTACATGCATGGATGAGGTTTGTACATCCTATAGATGGCATGTATATGCATGAATGAGGTTTGTACATCCTATATATGACATGTACATGAATGGGTGAGGTGTGTGCATGCTATATATGACATGTACATGAATGGGTGAGGTTTGTACATCCCATAGATGGAATGTACATGCATGTGTGAGGTTTGTACATCCTATAGATGGCAAGGTCATGAATGTGTGAGGTTTGTACATCCTATATATGACATGTACATGAATGGGTGAGGTTTGTACATCCTATAGATGACCTGTACATGAATAGGTGAGATTTGTACATCCTATAGATGACATGTACATGAATGGATGAGGTTTGTACATCCTATAGATGACATGTACATGAATAGATGAGGTTTGTACATCCTATAGATGACATGTACATGAATGGATGAGGTTTGTACATCCTATAGATGACATGTACATGAATGGGTGAGGTTTGTACATCCCATAGATGACATGTACATGAATGAATGAGGTTTGTACATTCTATAGATGACATGTTCATGAATGGGTGAGGTTTGTACATCCTATAGATGACCTGTACATGAATATGTGAGATTTGTACATCCTATAGATGACATGTACATGCATGGATGAGGTTTGTACATCCTATAGATGGCATGTATATGCATGAATGAGGTGTGTACATCCTATATATGACATGTACATGAATGGGTGAGGTGTGTGCATGCTATATATGACATGTACATGAATGGGTGAGGTTTGTACATCCCATAGATGGAATGTACATGCATGTGTGAGGTTTGTACATCCTATAGATGGCAAGGTGATGAATGTGTGAGGTTTGTACATCCTATATATGACATGTACATGAATGCGTGAGGTTTATGCATGCTATATATGACATGTACATGAATGGGTGAGGTTTGTACATGAATGGGTGAGGTTTGACATCCTATATATGACATGGTCATGAATCGGTGAGGTTTGTACATCCTATATATGCCATGTTCGGGAATGGCTCAGGTTTATAATCCTATAGATGACATGTTCATGAATGGGTGAGGTTTGTGCATCATATAGATGACATGTTCATGAATGGGTGCGATTTGGGCATCTTATAGATAACCTGTACATGAATGGGTGAGGTTTGTGCATCCTATATATGACATGTACATGAATGGGTGAGGTCTGTACATCATATAGATAACATGTACATGAATGGGTGAGGGTTGTGCAAACTATAGATGACATGTACATGAATGGGTGAGGTTTGTACATCCTATAGATAACATGTACATGAATGGGTGAGGGTTGTGCATCCTATAGATGACATGTACATGAATGGGTGAGGTTTGTGCATCCTATATATGACCTGTACATGAATGGGTGAGGTTTGTACATCCTATATATGGCATGTACATGAATGGGTGAGGTCTGTACATCATACAGATGACATGTACATGAATGGGTGAGGTTTGTACATCCTAAAGATGACATGTACATGAATGGGTGAGGTCTGTACATCATACAGATAACATGTACATGAATGGGTGAGGTTTGTACATCCCATAGATGACATTTACATGCATGGGTGAGGTTTGTTCATTCGATATATGACATGTACATGAATGGATGAGGTTTGTACATCCTATAGATGACATGTACATGAATGGGTGAGGTTTGTACATTCGATATATGACATGTACATGAATGGATGAGGTTTGAACATCATATAGATGACATGTTCATGAATGGGTGCGATTTGGGCATCCTACAGATAACCTGTACATGAATGGGTGAGGTTTGTGCATCCTATATATGACATGTACATGAATGGGTGAGGTTTATGCATCCTATATATGACATGTACATGAATGGATGAGGTGTGTGCATCCTATAGATGACATGTACATGCATGGGTGAGGTCTGTACATCCTATAGATAACATGTACATGAATGGGTGAGGGTTGTGCATCCTATAGATGACATGTACATGAATGGGTGAGGTTTGTGCATCCTATATATGACCTGTACATGAATGGGTGAGGTTTGTACATCCTATATATAACATGTACATGAATGGGTGAGGTATGTACATCCTAACGGTGACATGTACACGAATGGATGAGGTTTGTACATCATATGGATGACATGTACATGAATGGATGAGGTTTGTACATCCCATAGATGGTGATTTAATATCTTCAGGAGGCGTCGCTCATATGGGCAACCGGTAGCGACGATAAATAAACGTAAAACACACTATCGTCGCTATTGAATGCAACATTCCAACTTGTTTCAAAAACGTCTACACGTCGGCCTTAAATACTGATAATAGAAAGTTAAAAATGTATTCACTTTTGTCATTACAGTATGATCCTAAAATTTCCACAGAAGTCAAATCAATCGTCAAAACATGTTAGCCGGAGAATGGTCACGGGATTGAGATTCTGGACTCAACTAATAGTACCACTCGATTGAGCACCCATTCCTCTGTTAGTGAACTTAAATATCTTGGAGTAATCTTCTATACTAAACTATCGTTTATTCCTCATTTGCAATATTTGAAAGCAAGATGCCGAAGTCCTCCTTATACTGCATAGCTCATTCAATCCATGCTCGATAATGGATCCAGCCAATCATATATTAGCTCATTCAATCCAATCTCGATAATGGATCCAGCCAATCATATATTAGCTCATTCAATCCAAGCTCGATAATGGATCCAGCCAATCATATATTAAAACACTCGACCCAAAACATCACCAATGCTTACGACTTGCACAGTTGCACTCGGAGCTTTCAGAACATGAACACTTGCTAGCTTATATGTCGAAGCAAATGAACCATCGCTTTATAGTTTAATAATAGCGTATTGCATTTGTTCATTACATTACAATTATACATACAATGAAATAACAATGGATAACAATTAGAACTTAAATTGGGATTCATTATTATTGCTGTATACGATTTAATCTTGATAAAAAGCAAATGGTTTGGGCTACAAGTAATGACAACATAATTTACAGCCCTCCCCATAACGTCAAACTAAATTAGCATTGTAGACACATACCAGATATTGTGGCGAACGTGTGGTCCCCAAACGTTGTGTGGCTGACGAGCCCCCAGTTGGTGTGGTGACCCACACTTAAATTGAGCTCTCAATGTCTCAGTTGAGCTCCTGCCAGGGTCTAACCTATCATAGATCGGCTGGAGTTGTCTATGGGTATTTTGTATCATCGGTCTCACAATAATAACACAACACAGTGGTTTTGTCTTTCTTATATATAATATATTTCTTCCGTATTTCTTATTTCTTCGTTATATATCATGCATATATCTCTGCTTAATTCAAATTTATTTTATTTATTTAAGTCAGAATTTAGTCGTTTATTGCTAATTGTCCCGATCAGCTCTAATCCCTTTAATCCGTTATTACTCTCTTCATACAATCTCTTCAATGTTTCCGCTTCAATAACCTTCGTCTCACAATAATAGATTATATTAATTGGAACTAAATATGTTCCTTATCTCGGCTAAATAATCTTCTAACTCGTATTTATTTTTAAATACGCAATTAACTTTCATAATTTATCTTTCTCTTAATGTCTATTATATTCTAATTATCATCGAAACAGTTAATTCTGTATCTTATTTTCGAGATCACGCAACAATCCGTTCCTTGGACGTCACCTTAGTGTATCTAATTTGGTTGAACAGTTCGTTTGTTATATACAGACCAGCGATGGTCATGTAGACTTACAGACGCCGTAACATCTGTTACGTTACCTAATATTATTAAGATATACATCAAAAGATTCGGCTTTTCCGTGCGATAATATATTTAATATTTTAGGCGCGAACATGATAGCAGACAATATGCATAAGACAAATATATATAGTACATGGTAAATCAATGATGTCGTATATTAAATAGATTAATGTATTTATATAATACATTACTATTTATAATTATATGACAATAATAACATTTCGTGCAAATATTGTTTGTTTTTCATATATTTTGCACAACATATACAATTAAGCTTAGTGATAAATATTTGTTAACTATTATAGCATATAAGGATTATTAACAAAAACGAAATGAAAAAAGTTCAATGAATTCACAATGTGTGTAAACTATATCAAGATATAATTAAACAGTACGGTTTATCTCCGACGCACACACTGATATCTAAGCTTTGTACAGTACGGTTTATCTCCGTTGCATACACTGATATCTAAGCTTTGTACAGTACGGTTTATCTCCGACGCACATACTGCTATCTAAGCTTTGTTGAGTACGGTTTATCTCCGACGCACATACTGATATCTAAGCTTTGTACAGTACGGTTTATCTCCGAAGCACATACTGATATCTAAGCTTTGTACAGTACGGTTTATCTCCGACGCACACACTGATATCTAAGCTGTGTACAGTACGGTTTATCTCCGACGCACACACTGATATCTAAGCTTTGAACAGTACGATTTATCTCCGACACAAACAATGATATCTAAGCTTTGTACAGTACGGTTTATCTCCGACGCACATACTGATATCTAAGCTTTGTACAGTACGGTTTATCTCCGTTGCATACACTGATATCTAAGCTTTGTACAGTACGGTTTATCTCCGTCGCACATACTGCTATCTAAGCTTTGTACAGTATGGTTTATCTCCGACGCACACACTGATATCTAAGCTTTGTACAGTACGGTTTATCTCCGACGCACCCAATGATATATAAGCTTTGTACAGTACGGTTTCATCTCCTACGCATACAATGATATATAAACTTTGTACAGTACTGTTTATCTCCGACGCACACACTGATATCTAAGCTTTGTACTGTACGGTTTATCTCCGACGCACATACTGCTATCTAAGCTTTGTACAGTACGGTTTATCTCCGACGCACATACTGATATCTAAGCTTTGTACAGTACGGTTTATCTCCGACGCACATACTGATATCTAAGCTTTGTAGAGTACGGTTTATCTCCGTTGTATACACTGATATCTAAGCTTTGTACAGTACGGTTTATCTCCGACGCACGCACTGGTATCTAAGCTTTGTAGAGTAAGGTTTATCTCCGACGCACATACTGATATCTAAGCTTTGTACAGTACGGTTTATCTCCTAAGCACATACTGATATCTAAGCTTTGTACAGTACGGTTTATCTCCGACGCACACACTGATATCTATGCTGTGTAGAGTACGGTTTATCACCGACGCACACACTGATATCTAAGCTTTGAACAGTACGATTTATCTCCGACACACACAATGATATCTAAGCTTTGTACAGTACGGTTTATCTCCGACGCACACAATGATATCTAAGCTTTGTACAGTACGGTTTATCTCCGACGCACATACTGATATCTAAGCATTGTACAGTACGGTTTATCTCCGTTGCATACACTGATATCTAAGCTTTGTACAGTACGGTTTATCTCCGTCACACATACTGCTATCTAAGCTTTGTACAGTACGGTTTATCTCCGACGCACACACTGATATCTAAGCTTTGTACAGTACGGTTTATCTCCGACGCACACAATGATATATAAGCTTTGTACAGTACGGTTTCATCTCCGACGCATACAATGATATATAAACTTTGTACAGTACGGTTTATCTCCGACGCACACACTGATATCTAAGCTTTGTACAGTACGGTTTATCTCCGACGCACATACTGCTATCTAAGCTTTGTACAGTATGGTTTATCTCCGAAGCACATACTGATATCTAAGCTTTGTACAGTACGGTTTATCTCCGAAGCACATACTGATATCTAAGCTTTGTACAGTACGGTTTATCTCCGACGCACACAATGATATCTAAGCGTTGTACAGTACGGTTTATCTCCGACGCACACAGTGATATATAAGCTGTGTACAGTACGGTTTATCTCCGACGCACATACTGATATCTAAGCTTTGTACAGTACGGTTTATCTCCGATGCACACACTGATATCTAAGCTGTGTACAGTACGGTTTATCTCCGACGCACACACTGATATCTAAGCTTTGAACAGTACGATTTATCTCCGACACACACAATGATATCTAAGCTTTGTACAGTACGGTTTATCTCCGACGCACACAATGATATCTAAGCTTTGTACAGTACGGTTTATCTCCGACGCACATACTGATATCTAAGCTTTGTACAGTACGGTTTATCACCGTTTTATACACTGATATCTAAGCTTTGTACAGTACGGTTTATCTCCGTCGCACATACTGATATCTAAGCTTTGTACAGTACGGTTTATCTCCGACGCACACACTGATATCTAAGCTTTGTACAGTAAGGTTTATATCCGAGGCACACACTGATATCTAAGCTTTGTACAGTACGGTTTATCTCCGACGCACACAATGATATATAAGCTTTGTACAGTACGGTTTCATCTCCGACGCATACAATGATATATAAACTTTGTACAGTACGGTTTATCTCCGACGCACACAATGATATATAAGCTTTGTACAGTACGGTTTCATCTCCGACGCATACAATGATATATAAACTTTGTACAGTACGGTTTATCTCCGACGCACACACTGATATCTAAGCTTTGTACAGTACGGTTTATCTCCGACGCACATACTGATATCTAAGCTTTGTACAGTACGGTTTATCTCCGACGCACACACTGTTATCTAAGCGTTGTACAGTACGGTTTATCTCCGACGCACATACTGATATCTAAGCTTTGTACAGTACGGTTTATCTCCGTCGCACATACTGATATCTAAGCTTTGTACAGTACGGTTTATCTCCGACGCACACAATGGTATCTAAGCGTTGTACAGTACGGTTTATCTCCGACGCACACAATGATATCTAAGCGTTGTACAGTACGGTTTATCTCCGACGCACACAGTGATATCTAAGCTGTGTACAGTACGGTTTATCTCCGACGCACACACTGATATCTAAGCTTTGTACAGTACGGTTTATCTCCGTCGCACATACTGATATCTAAGCTTTGTACAGTACGGTTTATCTCCGACACACACATACTGATATCTAAGCTTTGTACAGTACGGTTTATCTCCGACACACACACATGATATCTAAGCTTTGTACAGTACGGTTTATCTCCGACGCACACACTGATATCTAAGCTTTGTACAGTACGGTTTATCTCCGACGCACACACTGATATCTAAGCTTTGTACAGTACGGTTTATCTCCGACGCACACACTGATATCTAAGCTTTGTACAGTACGGTTTATCTCCGACGCACACACTGATATCTAAGCTTTGTACAGTACGGTTTATCTCCGACGCACACACTGATATCTAAGCTTTGTACAGTACGGTTTATCTCCGACGCACACACTGATATCTAAGCTTTGTACAGTACGGTTTATCTCCGACGCACACAGTGATATCTAAGCTTTGTACAGTACGGTTTATCTCCGACGCACATACTGATATCTAAGCTTTGTACAGTACGGTTTATCTCCGACGCACACACTGATATCTAAGCTTTGTACAGTACGGTTTATCTCCGACGCACACACTGATATCTAAGCTTTGTACAGTACGGTTTATCTCCGACGCACACACTGATATCTAAGCTTTGTACAGTACGGTTTATCTCCGACGCACACACTGATATCTAAGCTTTGTACAGTACGGTTTATCTCCGACGCACACACTGACATCTAAGCTTTGTACAGTACGGTTTATCTCCGACGCACATACTGCTATCTAAGCTTTGTACAGTACGGTTTATCTCCGACGCACATATTGATATCTAAGCTTTGTACAGTACGGTTTATCTCCGACGCACATACTGCTATCTAAGCTTTGTAGAGTACGGTTTATCTCCGTTGTATACACTGATATCTAAGCTTTGTACAGTACGGTTTATCTCCGACGCACGCACTGGTATCTAAGCTTTGTAGAGTAAGGTTTATCTCCGACGCACATACTGATATCTAAGCTTTGTACAGTACGGTTTATCTCCTAAGCACATACTGATATCTAAGCTTTGTACAGTACGGTTTATCTCCGACGCACACACTGATATCTATGCTGTGTAGAGTAGGGTTTATCTCCGACGCACACACTGATATCTAAGCTTTGAACAGTACGATTTATCTCCGACACACACAATGATATCTAAGCTTTGTACAGTACGGTTTATCTCCGACGCACACACTGATATCTAAGCTTTGTACAGTACGGTTTATCTCCGTTGCATACACTGATATCTAAGCTTTGTACAGTACGGTTTATCTCCGTCGCACACACTGATATCTAAGCTTTGTACAGTACGGTTTATCTCCGACGCACACACTGATATCTAAGCTTTGTACAGTACGGTTTATCTCCGACGCACACAATGATATATAAGCTTTGTACAGTACGGTTTCATCTCCGACGCATACAATGATATATAAACTTTGTACAGTACGGTTTATCTCCGACGCACACACTGATATCTAAGCTTTGTACAGTACGGTTTATCTCCGACGCACATACTGATATCTAAGCTTTGTACAGTACGGTTTATCTCCGACGCACACACTGATATCTAAGCTTTGTACAGTACGGTTTATCTCCGACGCACATACTGATATCTAAGCTTTGTACAGTACGGTTTATCTCCGACGCACACACTGATATCTAAGCTTTGTACAGTACGGTTTATCTCCGACGCACATACTGATATCTAAGCTTTGTACAGTACGGTTTATCTCCGACGCACACACTGATATCTAAGCTTTGTACAGTACGGTTTATCTCCGACGCACACACTGATATCTAAGCTTTGTACAGTACGATTTATCTCCGACACACACAATGATATCTAAGCTTTGTACAGTACGGTTTATCTCCGACGCACACAATGATATCTAAGCTTTGTACAGTACGGTTTATCTCCGACGCACATACTGATATCTAAGCTTTGTACAGTACGGTTTATCTCCGTTTTATACACTGATATCTAAGCTTTGTACAGTACGGTTTATCTCCGACACACACACATGATATCTAAGCTGTGTACAGTACGGTTTATCTCCGACGCACACACTGATATATAAGCTTTGTACAGTACGGTTTCATCTCCTACGCATACAATGATATATAAAGTTTGTAGAGTACTGTTTATCTCCGACGCACACACTGATATCTAAGCTTTGTACAGTACGGTTTATCTCCGACGCACATACTGATATCTAAGCTTTGTACAGTACGGTTTATCTCCGACGCACATACTGATATCTAAGCTTTGTACAGTACGGTTTATCTCCGACGCACATACTGATATCTAAGCTTTGTACAGTACGGTTTATCTCCGACGCACACACTGATATCTAAGCTTTGTACAGTAAGGTTTATATACGAGGCACACACTGATATCTAAGCTTTGTACAGTACGGTTTATCTCCGACGCACACAATGATATATAAGCTTTGTACAGTACGGTTTCATCTCCGACGCATACAATGATATATAAACTTTGTACAGTACGGTTTATCTCCGACGCACACAATGATATATAAGCTTTGTACAGTACGGTTTCATCTCCGACGCATACAATGATATATAAACTTTGTACAGTACGGTTTATCTCCGACGCACACACTGTTATCTAAGCGTTGTACAGTACGGTTTATCTCCGACGCACATACTGATATCTAAGCTTTGTACAGTACGGTTTATCTCCGACGCACATACTGATATCTAAGCTTTGTACAGTACGGTTTATCTCCGACGCACACAATGATATCTAAGCGTTGTACAGTACGGTTTATCTCCGACGCACACAGTGATATCTAAGCTGTGTACAGTACGGTTTATCTCCGACGCACATACTGATATCTAAGCTTTGTACAGTACGGTTTATCTCCGACGCACACACTGATATCTAAGCTTTGTACAGTACGGTTTATCTCCGACGCACACACTGATATCTAAGCTTTGTACAGTACGGTTTATCTCCGACGCACACACTGATATCTAAGCTTTGTACAGTACGGTTTATCTCCGACGCACATACTGATATCTAAGCTTTGTACAGTACGGTTTATCTCCGACGCACACACTGATATCTAAGCTTTGTACAGTACGGTTTATCTCCGACGCACACACTGATATCTAAGCTTTGTACAGTACGGTTTATCTCCGACGCACACACTGATATCTAAGCTTTGTACAGTACGGTTTATCTCCGACGCACACACTGATATCTAAGCTTTGTACAGTACGGTTTATCTCCGACGCACATACTGATATCTAAGCTTTGTACAGTACGGTTTATCTCCGACGCACACTGATATCTAAGCTTTGTACAGTACGGTTTATCTCCGACGCACAACTGATATCTAAGCTTTGTACAGTACGGTTTATCTCCGACGCACACACTGATATCTAAGCTTTGTACAGTACGGTTTATCTCCGACGCACACACTGATATCTAAGCTTTGTACAGTACGGTTTATCTCCGACGCACATACTGATATCTAAGCTTTGTACAGTACGGTTTATCTCCGACGCACATACTGATATCTAAGCTTTGTACAGTACGGTTTATCTCCGACGCACACACTGATATCTAAGCTTTGTACAGTACGGTTTATCTCCGACGCACACACTGATATCTAAGCTTTGTACAGTACGGTTTATCTCCGACGCACACACTGATATCTAAGCTTTGTACAGTACGGTTTATCTCCGACGCACACAATGATATCTAAGCTTTGTACAGTACGGTTTATCTCCGACGCACATACTGATATCTAAGCTTTGTACAGTACGGTTTATCTCCGTCGCACACACTGATATCTAAGCTTTGTACAGTACGGTTTATCTCCGTCGCACATACTGATATCTAAGCTTTGTACAGTACGGTTTATCTCCGACGCACACACTGATATCTAAGCTTTGTACAGTACGGTTTATCTCCGACGCACACACTGATATCTAAGCTTTGTACAGTACGGTTTATCTCCGACGCACACACTGATATCTAAGCTTTGTACAGTACGGTTTATCTCCGACGCACACACTGATATCTAAGCTTTGTACAGTACGGTTTATCTCCGACGCACATACTGATATCTAAGCTTTGTACAGTACGGTTTATCTCCGACGCACATACTGATATCTAAGCTTTGTACAGTACGGTTTATCTCCGACGCACATACTGATATCTAAGCTTTGTACAGTACGGTTTATCTCCGTTGCATACACTGATATCTAAGCTTTGTACAGTACGGTTTATCTCCGACGCACACACTGATATCTAAGCTTTGTACAGTACGGTTTATCTCCGACGCACATACTGATATCTAAGCTTTGTACAGTACGGTTTATCTCCGAAGCACATACTGATATCTAAGCTTTGTACAGTACGGTTTATCTCCGACGCACACACTGATATCTAAGCTGTGTACAGTACGGTTTATCTCCGACGCACACACTGATATCTAAGCTTTGAACAGTACGATTTATCTCCGACACACACAATGATATCTAAGCTTTGTACAGTACGGTTTATCTCCGACGCACACAATGATATCTAAGCTTTGTACAGTACGGTTTATCTCCGACGCACATACTGATATCTAAGCTTTGTACAGTACGGTTTATCTCCGTTGCATACACTGATATCTAAGCTTTGTACAGTACGGTTTATCTCCGTCACACATACTGCTATCTAAGCTTTGTACAGTACGGTTTATCTCCGACGCACACACTGATATCTAAGCTTTGTACAGTACGGTTTATCTCCGACGCACACAATGATATATAAGCTTTGTACAGTACGGTTTCATCTCCGACGCATACAATGATATATAAACTTTGTACAGTACGGTTTATCTCCGACGCACACACTGATATCTAAGCTTTGTACAGTACGGTTTATCTCCGACGCACATACTGATATCTAAGCTTTGTACAGTACGGTTTATCTCCGACGCACATACTGATATCTAAGCTTTGTACAGTACGGTTTATCTCCGACGCACATACTGATATCTAAGCTTTGTACAGTACGGTTTATCTCCGACGCACACACTGATATCTAAGCTTTGTACAGTACGGTTTATCTCCGACGCACACACTGATATCTAAGCTTTGTACAGTACGGTTTATCTCCGACGCACACACTGATATCTAAGCTTTGTACAGTACGGTTTATCTCCGACGCACACACTGATATCTAAGCTTTGTACAGTACGGTTTATCTCCGACGCACACAATGATATCTAAGCTTTGTACAGTACGGTTTATCTCCGACGCACACAATGATATCTAAGCTTTGTACAGTACGGTTTATCTCCGACGCACACACTGATATCTAAGCTTTGTACAGTACGGTTTATCTCCGACGCACATACTGATATCTAAGCTTTGTACAGTACGGTTTATCTCCGACGCACACACTGATATCTAAGCTTTGTACAGTACGGTTTATCTCCGACGCACACAATGATATCTAAGCGTTGTACAGTACGGTTTATCTCCGACGCACACAGTGATATCTAAGCTTTGTACAGTACGGTTTATCTCCGACGCACACACTGATATCTAAGCTTTGTACAGTACGGTTTATCTCCGACGCACACACTGATATCTAAGCTTTGTACAGTACGGTTTATCTCCGACGCACACACTGATATCTAAGCTTTGTACAGTACGGTTTATCTCCGACGCACACACTGATATCTAAGCTTTGTACAGTACGGTTTATCTCCGACGCACACACTGATATCTAAGCTTTGTACAGTACGGTTTATCTCCGACGCACATACTGATATCTAAGCTTTGTACAGTACGGTTTATCTCCGTCGCACACACTGATATCTAAGCTTTGTACAGTACGGTTTATCTCCGACGCACATACTGATATCTAAGCTTTGTACAGTACGGTTTATCTCCGACGCACACACTGATATCTAAGCTTTGTACAGTACGGTTTATCTCCGACGCACACACTGATATCTAAGCTTTGTACAGTACGGTTTATCTCCGACGCACACACTGATATCTAAGCTTTGTACAGTACGGTTTATCTCCGACGCACACACTGATATCTAAGCTTTGTACAGTACGGTTTATCTCCGACGCACACAATGATATCTAAGCTTTGTACAGTACGGTTTATCTCCGACGCACACACTGATATCTAAGCTTTGTACAGTACGGTTTATCTCCGACGCACATACTGATATCTAAGCTTTGTACAGTACGGTTTATCTCCGACGCACACACTGATATCTAAGCTTTGTACAGTACGGTTTATCTCCGACGCACACACTGATATCTAAGCTTTGTACAGTACGGTTTATCTCCGACGCACACACTGATATCTAAGCTTTGTACAGTACGGTTTATCTCCGACGCACACACTGATATCTAAGCTTTGTACAGTACGGTTTATCTCCGACGCACATACTGATATCTAAGCTTTGTACAGTACGGTTTATCTCCGACGCACACATTGATATCTAAGCTTTGTACAGTACGGTTTATCTCCGACGCACATACTGATATCTAAGCTTTGTACAGTACGGTTTATCTCCGTTGTATACACTGATATCTAAGCTTTGTACAGTACGGTTTATCTCCGACGCACACACTGGTATCTAAGCTTTGTACAGTAAGGTTTATCTCCGACGCACATACTGATATCTAAGCTTTGTACAGTACGGTTTATCTCCGACGCACACACTGATATCTAAGCTTTGTACAGTACGGTTTATCTCCGACGCACACACTGATATCTAAGCTTTGTACAGTACGGTTTATCTCCGACGCACACACTGATATCTAAGCTTTGTACAGTACGGTTTATCTCCGACACACACAATGATATCTAAGCTTTGTACAGTACGGTTTATCTCCGACGCACACAATGATATCTAAGCTTTGTACAGTACGGTTTATCTCCGTTGCATACACTGATATCTAAGCTTTGTACAGTACGGTTTATCTCCGACGCACACACTGATATCTAAGCTTTGTACAGTACGGTTTATCTCCGACGCACACACTGATATCTAAGCTTTGTACAGTACGGTTTATCTCCGACGCACACAATGATATATAAGCTTTGTACAGTACGGTTTATCTCCGACTCATACAATGATATATAAGCT
>CM026388.1:725110-745772 GCA_014843695.1 Archivesica marissinica | reverse complement strand
AAGATAGGGTCACCATGCACCAGAATGCAAGATATGGTCCCCATGCATCTGACTGCAAGATATGGTCCCCATGCACCTGAATGCAAGATATGGTCCCCATGCACCAGTAATGAAGATAGGGTCCCCATGTACCAGAATGCAAGATATGGTCCCCATGCACGTGCCTGCACGATAGGGTCCCCATGCACCAGAATGCAAGATATGGTCCCATGTACCAGAATGCAAGATATGGTCACCATGCACCTGAATGCAAGATAGGGTCCCCACATGTACCAGAATGAAAGATATGTCCCCATGCACCTGAATGCAAGATATGGTCCCCATGCACCAGAATGCAAGATATGGTCCCCATGCACCTGAATGCAAGATAGGGTCCCCATGCACCTGAATGTAAGATATGTCCCCATGCACCTGAATGCAAGCTATGTCCCCATGCACCATAATGCAAGATATGGTCCCCATGCACCTGACTGCAAGATAGGGTCACCATGCACCAGAATGCAAGATATGGTCCCCATGCACCTGACTGCAAGATATGGTCCCCATGCACCTGAATGCAAGATATGGTCCCCATGCACCAGTATTGAAGATAGGGTCCCCATGTACCAGAATGCAAGATATGGTCCCCATGCACGTGCATGCACGATAGGGTCCCCATGCACCAGAATGCAAGATATGGTCCCATGTACCAGAATGCAAGATATGGTCCCCATGCACCTGAATGCAAGATAGGGTCCCCATGTACCAGAATGAAAGATATGTCCCCATGCACCTGAATGCAAGATATGGTCCCCATGCACCAGAATGCAAGATATGGTCCCCATGCACCTGAATGCAAGATAGGGTCCCCATGCACAAGAATGCAAGATATGGTCCCCATGCATCTGAATGCAAGATAGGATCCCCATGCACCAGTATTGAAGATAGGGTCCCCATGTACCAGAATGCAAGATATGATCCCCATGCACCAGAATGCAAGATATGTCCCCATGCACCTGAATGCAAGATAGGGTCCCCATGCACCAGTATTGAAGATAGGGTCCCCATGTACCAGAATGCAAGTTATGGTCCCCATGCACCAGAATGCAAGAAATTTCCCCATGCACCTGCATGCAAGATATGTACCCATGCACCAGACTACAAGATAGGGTCCCCATGCACCCGAATGCAAGTTATGTCCCCATGCACCAGCATCCAAGATATTTCCCCATGCACCAGAATGCAATATATGTCCCCATGCACCAGAATGCAAGATATGTACCCATGCACCTGAATGCAAGATATGTACCCATGCACCAGAATGCAAGATATGTCCCCATGCCCCTGAATGCAAGATATGTCCCCATGCAGCAGTATTGAAGATAGGGTCCCCATGTACCAGTATTGAAGATAGGGTCCCCATGTACCAGAATGCAAGATATGATCCCCATGCACCAGAATGCAAGATATTTCCCCATGCACCTGAATGCAAGATAGGGTCCCCATGCACCAGTATTGAAGATAGGTTCCCCATGTACCAGAATGCAAGATATGGTCCCCATGTACCAGAATGCAAGATATTTCCCCATGCACCTGCATGCAAGATATGTGCCCATGCACCAGACTACAAGATAGGGTCCCCATGCACCCGAATGCAAGTTATGTCCCCATGCACCATAATGCAAGATATTTCCCCATGCACCAGAATGCAAGATATGTCCCCATGCACCAGAATGCAAGATATGTCCCCATGCACCTGAACGCAAGATATGTCTCCATGCACCTGAATGCAAGATATGTCCCCATGCACCTGAATGCAAGATATGTCCCCATGTACCTGCATGCACGATAGGGTCCCCATGCACCAGAATGCAAGATATGGTCCCATGTACCAGAATGCAAGATATGGTCCCCATGCACCTGAATGCAAGATAGGGTCCCCATGTACCAGAATGAAAGATATATCCCCATGAACCTGAATGCAAGATATGGTCCCCATGCACCAGAATGCAAGATATGGTCCCCATGCACCTGAATGCAAGATATGGTCCCATGTACCAGAATGCAAGATATGGTCCCCATGCATCTGAATGCAAGATAGGATCCCCATGCACCAGTATTTAAGATAGGGTCCCCATGTACCAGAATGCAAGATATGATCCCAATGCACCAGAATGCAAGATATCTCCCCATGCACCTGAATGCAAGATAGTGTCCCCATGCAGCAATATTGAAGATAGGGTCCCCATGTACCAGAATGCAAGATATGGTCCCCATGCACCAGAAGGCTAGATATTTCCCCATGCACCTGCAGGCAAGATATGTACCCATGCACCAGACTACAACTTAGGGTCCCCATGCACCCGAATGCAAGTTATGTCCCCATGCACCAGAATGCAAGATATTTCCCCATGCACCAGAATGCAAGATATGTCCCCATGCACCAGAATACAATATATGTCCCCATGCACCTGAATGCAAGATATGTCTCCATGCACCAGAATGCAAGATATGGTCCCCATGCACCTGAATGCAACATAGGGTCCCCATGCACCTGAATGCAGGATATGGTCCCCTATGCAACAGAATGCAAGAAATGGTCCCCATGCACCTGAATGCAAGATATGTCCCCATGTACCAGAATGCAAGATATGTCCCCATGCACCAGAATGCAAGATATATCCCCATGCTGCAGATTGCAAGATATGGTCCCCATGCAACAGAATGCAAAATATGGTGCCCATGCACCAGAATGTAAAGATATGGTCCCCATGCACCTGAATGCAAGATATGTCCACAGGCACCAGAATGCAATATATGGTCCCCATGCACCTGAATGCAAGATAGGGTCCCCATGCACCAGAATGCAATATATGGTCCCATGCACCAGAATGCAAGATATTGTCCCCATGCACCTGAATGCAAGATATGTCCCCATGCACCAGAATGCAAGATATGGTCCCCATGCACCTGAATGCAAGATAGGGTCCCCATGCACCAGAATGCTGGATATGGTCCCCTATGCAACATAATGCAAGATATGGTCCCCATGCACCTGAATGCAAGATATGTCCCCATGCACCAGAATGCAAGATAGGGTCCCCATGCCCCTGAATGCAAGATATGGTCCTCATGCACCAGTATTGAAGATAGGGTCCCCATGCACCTGAATGCAAAATATGGTCCCCATGCACCAGAATGTAAAGATATGGTCCCCATGCACCTGAATGCAAGAAATGTCCCATGCACCTGAATGCAAGATATGGTCCCATGCACCAGAATGCAAGATATGGTCCCCATGCACCTGAATGCAAGATATATCCCCATGCACCAGAATGCAAGATATGTCCCCATGCACCTGAATAAAATATATGGGCCCCTATGCACCAGAAAGCAAGATATGGTCCCCATGCACCTGAATGCAAGATATGTCCCCATGCACCAGAATGCAAGATATGTCCCCATGCACCTGAATAAAATATATGGGCCCTATGCACCAGAAAGCAAGATATGGTCCCCATGCACATGAATGCAAGATAGGATCCCCATGTACCAGAATGCAAGATATGGTCCCATGTACCAGAATGCAAGATATGGTCCCCATGCATCTGAATGCAAGATAGGATCCCCATGCACCAGTATTGAAGATAGGGTCCCCATGTACCAGAATGCAAGATATGATCCCCATGCACCAGAATGCAAGATATGTCCCCATGCACCTGAATGCAAGATATGTCTCCATGCACCTGAATGCAAGATATATCCCCATGCACCAGAATGCAAGATATGGTCCCCATGCAACTGAATGCATCATAGGGTCCCCATGCACCAGAATGCAGGATATGATCCCCTATGCAACATAATGCAAGATATGTACCCATGTACCAGAATGCAAGATGTGGTCCCCATGCACCAGAATTCAAGATATGTCCCCATGCACCAGAATGCAAAATATGTCCCCAAGAACCAGAATGAAAGATATGGTCCCCATGCACCAGAATGCAAGAAATGTCCCATGCACCAGAATGAAATATATGGTCCCCATTCACCAGAATGCAAGATACCTCCACATGCACCATAATGCAAGATATGTCCCCATGCACCAGAATGCAAGATATGTCCCCATGCACCAGAATAAAATATATGGTCCCATGCACCAGAAAGCAAGATATGGTCCCCATGCACCTGAATGCAAGATATGTCCCCATGCACCAGAATGCAAGATATGTCCCCATGCACCAGAATGCAAGATATGTACCCATGCACCTGAATGCAAGATATGTACCCATGCACCAGAATTCAAGATATGTCCCCATGCACCAGAATGCAAGATATATCCACATGCACCAGAATACAAGATATTTCCCCATGCACCTGAATGCAAGATAGGGTCCCCATGCACCAGTATTGAAGATAGGGTCCCCATGTACCAGAATGCAAGATATGGTCCCCATGCACCTGAATGCAAGATATTCCCCATGCACCAGAATGCAAGATATGACCCATGCACCAGAATACAAGATAGTCCCCATGCACCCGAATGCAAGATACAAACAAAACCCCACACACAAACCCCAACACAAAACCCAACCAAACAAAACCCCACACAACAAAACCCCACACCAAAACCCCACCAAACAAAACCCACCCAAACAAAACCCCACACCAACAAAACCCCACACCAAAAAACCCCAACCAACAAATATGGTCCCCATGCACCAGAATGCAAGATATTTCCCCATGCACCTGCATGCAAGATATGTACCCATGCACCAGACTACATGATAGGGTCCCCATGCACCAGAATGCAAGATATGTCCCCATGCACCAGAATGCAAGATATTTCCCCATGCACCAGAACGCAAGATATATCCCCATGCACCAGAATGCAAGATATGTCCCCATGCCCCTGAATGCAAGATATGTCCCCATGCACCTGAATGCAAGATATGTCCCCATGCACCAGAATGCAAGATATGGTCCCTCATACACCTGAATGCAACATAGGGTCCCCATGCACCAGAATGCAGGATATGGTCCCCTATGCAACAGAATGCAAGATATGGTCCCCATGCACCTGAATGCAAGATATGGTGACATGCACCAGAATGCAAGATATGGTCCCCATGCACCTGAATGCAAGATATGTCCCCATGCACCAGAATGCAAGATATGGTCCCCATGCACCAGTGTGCAAGATGTGGCCCCATGTACCAGAATGCAAGATAGGGTTCCTATGCACCAGAATGCAATATATGGTCACATGCACCATAATGCAAGATATGTCCCCAAGCTCCAGAATGCAAGATATGGTCCCCATGCACCAGAATGCAAGATAAGGTGCCCATGCACCAGCATGTAAATATATGGTCCGCATTCAGCTGATTGCAAGATATGTCCACAGGCACCAGAATGCAAGATATGGTCCCCATGCAGCTGAATGCAAGATAGGGTCCCCATGCACCAGAATGAAAGATATGGTTCCATGCACCAGAATGCGAGATATGGTCCACATGCACCTGAATGCAAGCTATGTCCCCATGCACCAGAATGCAAGATATGTACCCATGCACCTGAATGCAAGATATGTACCCATGCACCAGAATGCAAGATATGTCCCCATGCCCCTGAATGCAAGATATGTCCCCATGCAGCAGTATTGAAGATAGGGTCCCCATGTACCAGTATTGAAGATAGGGTCCCCATGTACCAGAATGCAAGATATGATCCCCATGCACCAGAATGCAAGATATTTCCCCATGCACCTGAATGCAAGATAGGGTCCCCATGCACCAGTATTGAAGATAGGTTCCCCATGTACCAGAATGCAAGATATGGTCCCCATGTACCAGAATGCAAGATATTTCCCCATGCACCTGCATGCAAGATATGTGCCCATGCACCAGACTACAAGATAGGGTCCCCATGCACCCGAATGCAAGTTATGTCCCCATGCACCATAATGCAAGATATTTCCCCATGCACCAGAATGCAAGATATGTCCCCATGCACCAGAATGCAAGATATGTCCCCATGCACCTGAATGCAAGATATGTCTCCATGCACCTGAATGCAAGATATGTCCCCATGCACCTGAATGCAAGATATGTCCCCATGTACCTGCATGCACGATAGGGTCCCCATGCACCAGAATGCAAGATATGGTCCCATGTACCAGAATGCAAGATATGGTCCCCATGCACCTGAATGCAAGATAGGGTCCCCATGTACCAGAATGAAAGATATATCCCCATGAACCTGAATGCAAGATATGGTCCCCATGCACCAGAATGCAAGATATGGTCCCCATGCAGCTGAATGCAAGATATGGTCCCATGTACCAGAATGCAAGATATGGTCCCCATGCATCTGAATGCAAGATAGGATCCCCATGCACCAGTATTTAAGATAGGGTCCCCATGTACCAGAATGCAAGATATGATCCCCATGCACCAGAATGCAAGATATCTCCCCATGCACCTGAATGCAAGATAGTGTCCCCATGCAGCAGTATTGAAGATAGGGTCCCCATGTACCAGAATGCAAGATATGGTCCCCATGCACCAGAAGGCAAGATATTTCCCCATGCACCTGCAGGCAAGATATGTACCCATGCACCAGACTACAACTTAGGGTCCCCATGCACCCGAATGCAAGTTATGTCCCCATGCACCAGAATGCAAGATATTTCCCCATGCACCAGAATGCAAGATATGTCCCCATGCACCAGAATACAATATATGTCCCCATGCACCTGAATGCAAGATATGTCTCCATGCACCAGAATGCAAGATATGGTCCCCATGCACCTGAATGCAACATAGGGTCCCCATGCACCTGAATGCAGGATATGGTCCCCTATGCAACAGAATGCAAGAAATGGTCCCCATGCACCTGAATGCAAGATATGTCCCCATGTACCAGAATGCAAGATATGTCCCCATGCACCAGAATGCAAGATATATCCCCATGCTGCAGATTGCAAGATATGGTCCCCATGCAACAGAATGCAAAATATGGTGCCCATGCACCAGAATGTAAAGATATGGTCCCCATGCACCTGAATGCAAGATATGTCCACAGGCACCAGAATGCAATATATGGTCCCCATGCACCTGAATGCAAGATAGGGTCCCCATGCACCAGAATGCAATATATGGTCCCATGCACCAGAATGCAAGATATTGTCCCCATGCACCTGAATGCAAGATATGTCCCCATGCACCAGAATGCAAGATATGGTCCCCATGCACCTGAATGCAAGATAGGGTCCCCATGCACCAGAATGCTGGATATGGTCCCCTATGCAACATAATGCAAGATATGGTCCCCATGCACCTGAATGCAAGATATGTCCCCATGCACCAGAATGCAAGATATGGTCCTCATGCACCAGTATTGAAGATAGGGTCCCCATGCACCTGAAGGCAAAATATGGTCCCCATGCACCAGAATGTAAAGATATGGTCCCCATGCACCTGAATGCAAGAAATGTCCCATGCACCTGAATGCAAGATATGGTCCCATGCACCAGAATGCAAGATATGGTCCCCATGCACCTGAATGCAAGATATGTCCCCATGCACCAGAATGCAAGATATGTCCCCATGCACCTGAATAAAATATATGGGCCCTATGCACCAGAAAGCAAGATATGGTCCCCATGCACATGAATGCAAGATAGGATCCCCATGTACCAGAATGCAAGATATGGTCCCATGTACCAGAATGCAAGATATGGTCCCCATGCATCTGAATGCAAGATAGGATCCCCATGCACCAGTATTGAAGATAGGGTCCCCATGTACCAGAATGCAAGATATGATCCACATGCACCAGAATGCAAGATATTTCCCCATGCACCTGAATGCAAGATAGGGTCCCCATGCACCAGTATTGAAGATAGGGTCCCCATGTACCAGAATGCAAGATATGGTCCCCATGCACCTGAATGCAAGATATTTCCCCATGCACCTGCATGCAAGATATGTACCCATGCACCAGACTACATGATAGGTTCCCCATGCACCCGAATGCAAGTTATGTCCCCATGCACCAGAATGCAAGATATTTCCCCATGCACCAGAATGCAAGACATGTCCCCATGCACCAGAACGCAAGATATATCCCCATGCACCTGAATGCAAGATATGTCCCCATGCCCCTGAATGCAAGATATGTCCCCATGCACCTGAATGCAAGATATGTCCCCATGCACCAGAATGCAAGATATGGTCCCTCATACACCTGAATGCAACATAGGGTCCCCATGCACCAGAATGCAGGATATGGTCCCCTATGCAACAGAATGCAAGATATGGTCCCCATGCACCTGAATGCAAGATATGGTGACATGCACCAGAATGCAAGATATGGTCCCCATGCACCTGAATGCAAGATATGTCCCCATGCACCAGAATGCAAGATATGGTCCCCATGCACCAGAATGCAAGATGTGGCCCCATGTACCAGAATGCAAGATAGGGTTCCTATGCACCAGAATGCAATATATGGTCACATGCACCATAATGCAAGATATGGTCTCCATGCACCTGAATGCAAGATATGTCCCCATGCACTAGAATGCAAGATATGGTCCACATGCACCAGAATGCAAGATAGTTCCGCATGCCTCTGAATGCAAGATATGGTCCCCATGCCCCTGAATGCAAAATATGGTCCCCATGCATCTGAATGTAAAGATATGGTTCCCATGCACCTGAATGCAAGATATGTCCCCTTGCACCAAAATGCAAGATATGGTCCTCATGCACCAGTATTGAACATAGGGTCCCCATGCACCTGAATGCAAGATATGGTCCCCATGCACCAGAATGCAAGATATGGTCCCCATGCACCTGAATGCAACATAGGGTCTCCATGCACCAGAATGCAGGATATGGTCCCCTATGCAACAGAATGCAAGATATGGTTCCCATGCACCTGAATGCAAGATATGTCCCCATGTACCAGAATGCAAGATGTGGTCCCATTGCACCAGAATGCAAGATATGTCCCATGCACCAGAATGCAAGATATGTCCCCATGCTCCAGAATGCAAGATATGGTCCCCATGCACCAGAATGCAAGATATGGTGCCCATGCACCAGAATGTAAAGATATGGTCCCCATGCACCTGAAGGCAAGATATGTCCACAGGCACAAGAATGAATGATATGGTCCCCATGCACCTGAATGCAAGATAGGGTCCCCTATGCAACAGAATGCAAGATATGGTCCCCATGCACCTGAATGCAAGATATGGTGACATGCACCAGAATGCAAGATATGGTCCCCATGCACCTGAATGCAAGATATGTCCCCATGCACCAGAATGCAAGATATGGTCCCCATGCACCAGAATGCAAGATATGGTGCCCATGCACCAGAATGTAAAGATATGGTCCCCATGCACCTGAAGGCAAGATATGTCCACAGGCACAAGAATGAAAGATATGGTCCCCATGCACCTGAATGCAAGATAGGGTCCCCTATGCAACAGAATGCAAGATATGGTCCCCATGCACCTGAATGCAAGATATGGTGACATGCACCAGAATGCAAGATATGGTCCCCATGCACCTGAATGCAAGATATGTCCCCATGCACCAGAATGCAAGATATGGTCCCCATGCACCAGAATGCAAGATATGGTGCCCATGCACCAGAATGTAAAGATATGGTCCCCATGCACCTGAAGGCAAGATATGTCCACAGGCACAAGAATGAAAGATATGGTCCCCATGCACCTGAATGCAGGATATGTCCTCATGCACCTGAATACAAGATACGGGCTCCTGTGCACCAGAATGCAAGATATGGTCCCCATGTACATGAATGCAAGATAGGTCCCCATGCACCAGAATGTAAGATAGGGTACCCATGCACCTGAATGCAAGATATGGTCCCCATGTACCAGTATTGAAGAGAGTGTCCCCATGTACATGGTCCCCATGCACCTGAATGCAAGAAAGGGTCCACATGCACCAGAATGCAAGATAATGTCCCATGTACCAGAATGCAAGATATTGTCCCCATGTACCTGAATGCAAGATAGGTTCCCCATGCACCAGAATGTAAGATATGGTCCCCATGTACCTGTATGCAAGATTGGTTCCCCATGCACCAGAATGCAAGATATGGTCCCATGTACCTGAATGCAAGATAGGTTCCCCATGCACCAGAATGCAAGATATGGTCACCATGTACCTGTATGCAAGATTGGTTCCCCATGCACCAGAATGCAAGATATGGTCCCATGTACCTGAATGCAAGATAGGTTCCCCATGCACCTGAATGCAAGATATAGGACATGCACCAGAATGCAAGATATGGTCCCCATGCACCTGAATGCAAGATATGTCCCCATGCACCAGAATGCAAGATATGGTCCCATGTACCAGAATGCAAGATATGTCCCCATGCACCAGAATGCAAGATATGGTCCCATGACCAGAATGCAAATAGGTCCCCATGCACCAGAATGCAAGATATGGTCACATGCACCATAATGCAAGATATGGTCCCCATGCACCTGAATGCAAGATATGTCCCCATGCACCAGAATGCAAGATATGGTCCCCATGCACCAGAATGCAAGATAGGTCCGCATGCCCCTGAATGAAAGATATGGTCCCCATGCCCATGAATGCAAGATATGGTCCCCATGCACCAAAATGCAAGATATGGTCCCCATGCACCTGCATGCACGATAGGGTCCCCATGCACCAGAATGCAAGATATGGTCCCATGTACCAGAATGCAAGATATTGTCCCCATGCACCTGAATGCAAGATAGGGTCCCCATGTACCAGAATGAAAGATATGTCCCCATGAACCTGAATGCAAGATATAGTCCCCATGCACCAGAATGCAAGATATGGTCCCCATGCACCTGAATGCAATATATGGTCCCATGTACCAGAATGCAAGATATGGTCCCATGTACCAGAATGCAAGATATGGTCCCCATGCATCTGAATGCAAGATAGGTCCCCATGCACCAGATTGAAGATAGGGTCCCATGTACCAGAATGCAAGATATGATCCACATGCACCAGAATGCAAGATATTTCCTCATGCACCTGAATGCAAGATAGGTCCCATGCACCAGTATCGAAGATAGGTTCCCATGCACCAGAATGCAAGATATGTCCCCATGCACCTGAATGCAAGATATGTCCCCATGCACCTGAATGCAAGATATGTCCCCATGCACCAGAATGCAAGATATGTCCCCATGCACCAGAATGCAAGATATATCCCCATGCACCAGAATGCAAGATATGTCCCCATGCCCGAATGCAAGATATGTCCCATGCACCAGAATGCAAGATATGTCCCCATGCACCAGAATGCAAGATATGGTCCCATGCACCTGAATGCAACATAGGGTCCCCATGCACCATAATGCAGGATATGGTCCCCTATGCAACAGAATGCAAGATATGGTCCCCATGCACCTGAATGCAAGATATGGTGACATGCACCAGAATGCAAAATATGGTCCCCATGCACCTGAATGCAAGATATGTCCCCATGCACCTGCATGCACGATAGGGTCCCCATGCACCAGAATGCAAGATATGGTCCCATGTACCAGAATGCAAGATATGGTCCCCATGCACCTGAATGCAAGATATGTCCCCATGCACCTGAATGCAAGATATGTCCCCATGCACCAGAATGCAAGATATGGTCCCCATACACTGAATGCAAGATAGGGTCCCCATGCACCAGAATGCAAGATATGGTCCCCATGCACCAGAATGCAAGATATGGTCCCCATGCACCTGAATGCAAGATAGGTCCCATGCACCAGAATGCAAGATATGGTCCCATGCACCTGAATGCAAGATATTCCCATGCACCAGAATGCAAGATATGGCCCCATGTACCAGAATGCAAGATATGGTCCCCATGCACCAGAATGCAAGATATGGTCACATGCACCATAATGCAAGATATGGTCCCCATGCACCTGAATGCAAGATATGTCCCATGCACCAGAATGCAAGATATGGTCCCCATGCACCAGAATGCAAGATAGGTCCTCATGCACCAGAATGCAAGATATGGTCCCCATGCACATGAATGCAAGATATGGTCCCCATGCACCAGAATGCAAGATATGGTCCCCATGCACCTGAATGCAAGATAGGTCCCCATGCACCAGAATGCAAGATGTGGTCCCCATGCACCAGAATGCAAGATATGTCCCATGCACCAGAATGCAAGATATGTCCCCATGCTCCAGAATGCAAGATATGGTCCCCATGCACCAGAATGCAATATATGGTGCCCATGCACCAGAATGTAAAGATATGGTCCCCATGATCCTGAAGGTAAGATATGTCCACAGGCACCAGAATGAAAGATATGGTCCCCATGCACCTGAATGCAAGATAGGGTCCCCATGCACCAGAATGCAGGATATGTCCTCATGCACCTGAATACAAGATATGGGCCCCTGTGCACCAGAATGCAAGATATGGTCCCCATGTACATGAATGCAAGATATGTCCCCATGCACCAGAATGTAAGATAGGGTACCCATGCACCTGAATGCAAGATATGGTCCCCATGTACCAGTATTGAAGATAGTGTCCCCATGTACATGGTCCCCATGCACCTGAATGCAAGAAAGGGTCCACATGCACCAGAATGCAAGATAATGTCCCATGTACCAGAATGCAAGATATGGTCCCCATGTACCTGTATGCAAGATTGGTTCCCCATGCACCAGAATGCAAGATATGGTCCCATGTACCTGAATGCAAGATAGGTTCCCCATGCACCAGAATGCAAGATATGGTCCCATGTACCAGAATGCAAGATATGTTCCCCATGCACCTGAATGCAAGATATAGCACATGCACCAGAATGCAAGATATGATCCCCATGCACCTGAATGCAAGATATGTCCCCATGCACCAGAATGCAAGATATGGTCCCATGTACCATAATGCAAGATATGGTCCCCATGCACCAGAATGCAAGATATGGTCACATGCACCATAATGCAAGAAATGGTCCCCATGCACCTGAATGCAAGATATGTTCCCATGCACCAGAATGCAAGATATGGTCCCCATGCACAAGAATGCAAGATAGGTCCGCATGCCCCTGAATGCAAGATATGGTCCCCATGCCCATGAATGCAAGATATGGTCCCCATGCACCAAAATGCAAGATATGGTCCCCATGCACCTGCATGCACGATAGGGTTCCCATGCACCAGAATACAATATATGGTCCCATGTACCAGAATGCAAGATATGGTCCCCATGCACCTGAATGCAAGATAGGGTCCCCATGTACCAAAATGAAAGATATTTCCCCATGAACCTGAATGCAAGATATGGTCCTCAGGCACCAGAATGCAAGATATGGTCCCCATGCACCTGAATGCAAGATATGGTCCCATGTACCAGAATGCAAGATATGGTCCCATTTACCAGAATGCAAGATATGGTCCCCATGCATCTGAATGCAAGATAGGATCCCCATGCACCAGTATTGAAGATAGGGTCCCCATGTACCAGAATGCAAGATATGATCCACATGCACCAGAATGCAAGATATTTCCCCATGCACCTGAATGCAAGATAGGGTCCCCATGCACCAGTATTGAAGATAGGGTCCCCATGTACCAGAATGCAAGATATGGTCCCCATGCACCAGAATGCAAGATATTTCCCCATGCACCTGCATGCAAGATATGTACCCATGCACCAGACTACATGATAGGGTCCCCATGCACCCGAATGCAAGTTATGTCCCCATGCACCAGAAAGCAAGATATTTCCCCGTGCACCAGAATGCAAGATATGTCCCCATGCACAAGAATGCAAGATATATCCCCATGCACCTGAATGCAAGATATGTCCCCATGCCCCTGAATGCAAGATATGTCCCCATGCACCTGAATGCAAGATATGTCCCCATGCACCAGAATGCAAGATATGGTTCCCATACACCTGAATGCAACATAGGGTCCCCATGCACCAGAAAGCAGGATATGGTCCCCTATGCAACAGAATGCAAGATATGGTCCCCATGCACCTGAATGCAAGATATGTCCCCATGTACCAGAATGCAAGATGTGGTCCCCATGCACCAGAATGCAAGATATGTCCCCATGCACCAGAATGCAAGATATGTCACCATGCACCAGAATGCAACATATGGTGCCCATGCACCAGAATGTAAAGATATGGTCCCCATGCACCTGAATGCAAGATATGTCCACAGGCACCAGAATGAAAGATATGGTCCCCATGCACCTGAATGCAAGATATGGTCCCCATGCACATGAATTCAAGATATGTCACCATGCACCAGAATGCAAGATAGGGTCCCCATGCACCTGAATGCAAGATATGGTCCCCATGTACCAGTATTGAAGATAGTGTCCCCATGTACATGGTCCCCATGCACCTGAATGCAAGAAAGGGTCCCCATGCACCAGAATGCAAGATAATGTCCCATGCACCAGAATGCAAGATATGGTCCCCATGTACCTGTAAGAAAGATAGGTTCCCCATGCACCATAATGCATGATATGGTCCCATGTACCAGAATACAAGATAGGGTCCCCATGCACCAGAATGCAAGATATGGTCACATGCACCATAATGCTAGAAATGGTTCCGACCATGGACCTGAATGCAAGATATGTCCCAATGCACCAGAATGCAAGATATGGTCCACATGCACCAGAATGCAAGATAGTTCCGCATGCCACTGAATTCAAGATATGGTCCCCATGCCCCTGAATGCAAACTATGGTCCCCATGCACCTGAATGTAAAGATATGGTCCCCATGCACCAGTATTGAAGATAGGGTCCCCATGTACCAGAATGCAAGATATGGTCCCCATGCACCAGAATGCAAGATATTTCCCCATGCACCTGCATGCAAGATATGTACCCATGCACCAGACTACATGATAGGGTCCCCATGCACCCGAATGCAAGTTATGTCCCCATGCACCAGAATGCAAGATATTTCCCCATGCACCAGAATGCAAGATATGTCCCCATGCACAAGAATGCAAGATATATCCCCATGCACCTGAATGCAAGATATGTCCCCATGCCCCTGAATGCAAGATATGTCCCCATGCACCTGAATGCAAGATATGTCCCCATGCACCAGAATGCAAGATATGGTTCCCATACACCTGAATGCAACATAGGGTCCCCATGCACCAGAATGCAGGATATGGTCCCCTATGCAACAGAATGCAAGATATGGTCCCCATGCACCTGAATGCAAGATATGTCCCCATGTACCAGAATGCAAGATGTGGTCCCCATGCACCAGAATGCAAGATATGTCCCCATGCACCAGAATGCAAGATATGTCACCATGCACCAGAATGCAACATATGGTGCCCATGCACCAGAATGTAAAGATATGGTCCCCATGCACCTGAATGCAAGATATGTCCACAGGCACCAGAATGAAAGATATGGTCCCCATGCACCTGAATGCAAGATATGGTCCCCATGCACATGAATTCAAGATATGTCACCATGCACCAGAATGCAAGATAGGGTCCCCATGCACCTGAATGCAAGATATGGTCCCCATGTACCAGTATTAAAGATAGTGTCCCCATGTACATGGTCCCCATGCACCTGAATGCAAGAACGGGTCCCCATTCACCAGAATGCAAGATAATGTCCCATGCACCAGAATGCAAGATATGGTCCCCATGTACCTGTAAGAAAGATAGGTTCCCCATGCACCAGAATGCATGATATGGTCCCATGTACCAGAATGCAAGATAGGGTCCCCATGCACCAGAATGCAAGATATGGTCACATGCACCATAATGCAAGAAATGGTCCCCATGCACCTGAATGCAAGATATGTCCCAATGCACCAGAATGCAAGATATGGTCCACATGCACCAGAATGCAAGATAGTTCCGCATGCCTCTGAATGCAAGATATGGTCCCCATGCCCCTGAATGCAAACTATGGTCCCCATGCACCTGAATGTAAAGATATGGTCCCCATGCTCCTGAATGCAAGATATATCCCCATGCACCAAAATGCAAGATATGCTCCCCGTGCACCAGAATGCAAGATATGGTCCTCATGCACCAGTATTGAAGATAGGGTCCCCATGCACCTGAATGCAAGATATGGTCCCCATGCATCAGAATGCAAGATATGGTCCCCATGCACCTGAATGCAACATAGGGTCCCATGCACCAGAATGCAGGATATGGTCCCCTAGCAACAGAATGCAAGATATGGTCCCCATGCACCTGAATACAAGATATGTCCCCATGCACCAGAATGCAAGATATGTCCCATGTACCAGAATGAATGATATGTCCCCATGAACCTGAATGCAAGATATGGTCCCCATGCACCAGAATGCAAGATATGGTCCCCATGCACCTGAATGCAAGAAATGGTCCCATGTACCAGAATGCAAGATATGGTCCCCATGCATCTGAATGCAAGATAGGATCCCCATGCACCAGTATTGAAGATATGGTCCCTATGTACCAGAATGCAAGATATGATCCCCATGCACCAGAATGCAAGATATCTCCCCATGCACCTGAATGCAAGATAGTGTCCATGCAGCAGTATGAAGATAGGGTCCCCATGTACCAGAATAAAGATATGGTCCCCATGCACCAGAATGCAAGATATTTACCCATGCACCTGCAGGCAAGATATGTACCCATGCACCAGACTACAAGATAGGGTCCCCATGCACCCGAATGCAAGTTATTTCCCCATGCACCAGAATGCAAGATATTCCCCCATGCACCAGAATGCAAGATATGTCCCCATGCACCAGAATACAATATATGTTCCCATGCACCTGAATGCAAGATATGTCCCCATGCACCTGAATGCAAGATATGTCCCCATGCTCCAGAATGCAAGATATGGTCCCCATGCACCAGAATGCAAGATATGGTGCCCATGCACCAGAATGTAAAGATATGGTCCCCATGCACCTGAAGGCAAGATATGTCCACAGGCACCAGAATGAAAGATATGGTCCCCATGCACCTGAATGCAAGATAGGGTCCCCATACACCTGAATACAAGATATGGGCCCCTGTGCACCAGAATGAAAGATATGGTCCCCATGTACATGAATGCAAGATATATCCCCATGTACCAGAATGTAAGATAGGGTACCCATGCACCTGAATGCAAGATATGGTCCCCATATACCAGTATTGAAGATAGTGTCCCCATGTACATGGTCCCCATGCACCTGAATGCAAGAAAGTGTCCACATGCACCAGAATGCAAGATAATGTCCCATGTACCAGAATGCAAGATATGGTCCCATGTACCAGAATGCAAGATATGTCCCCATGCACCTGAATGCAAGATATGGTCCCATGTACCAGAATGCAAGATATGGTCCCCATGCACCAGAATGCAAGATATGGTCCCATGCACCAGAATGCAAGATATGTTCCCCATGCACCAGAATGCAAGATATGGTCCCATGTACCAGAATGCAAGATATGGTCCCCATGCACCTGAATGCAAGATATGGGACATGCACCAGAATGCAAGATATGGTCCCATGCACCTGAATGCAAGATATGTCCCCGTGCACCAGAATGCAAGATATGGTCCCATGTACCGAATGCAAGATATGGTCCCATGCACCAGAATGCAAGATAGTAACATGCACCAGAATGCAAGATATGGTCCCCATGCACCAGAATGCAAGATATGTCCCCATGCACCAGAATGCAAGATATGGTCCCCATGCACCAGAATGCAAGATAGGGTCCCCATGCACCAGAATGCAAGATATGGTCCCCATGCACCAGAATGCAAGAAATTTCCCCATGCACCTGAATGCAAGATATGTACCCATGCACCAGAATGCAAGATAGGGTCCCCATGCACCAGAATGCAAGATATGTCCCCATGCACCAGAATGCAAGATATGTCCCCATGCACCAGAATGCAAGATATGTCCCCATGCACCTGAATGCAAGATATGTCCCCATGCACCTGAATGCAAGATATGTCCCCATGCACCTGAATGCAAGATATGTCCCCATGCACCAGAATGCAAGATATGGTCCCCATGCACCAGAATGCAAGATATGTCCCCATGCACCAGAATGCAAGATATGGTCCCCATGCACCAGAATGCAAGATATGTCCCCATGCACCAGAATGCAAGATATGCCCATGTACCAGAATGCAGATGGTCCCATGCCCAGATGCAAGATATGTCCCCATGCACCAGAATGCAAGATATGTCCCCATGCACCTGAATGCAAGATATGGGCCCATGCACCAGAATGTAAGATATGGTCCCCATGCACCAGAATGCAAGATATGTCCACATGCACCAGAATGCAAGATATGGTCCCCATGCACCAGAATGCAAGATATGTCCCATGTACCAGAATGAAAGATATGTCCCCATGAACCTGAAAGCAAGATATGGTCCCCATGCACCAGAATGCAAGATATGGTCCCCATGCACCTGAATGCAAGAAATGGTCCCATGTACCAGAATGCAAGATATGGTCCCCATGCATCTGAATGCAAAATAGGATCCCCATGCACCAGTATTGAAGATATGGTCCCCATGTACCAGAATGCAAGATATGATCCCCATGCACCAGAATGCAAGATATCTCCCCATGCACCTGAATGCAAGATAGTGTCCCCATGCAGCAGTATTGAAGATAGGGTCCCCATGTACCAGAATGCAAGATATGGTCCCCATGCACCAGAATGCAAGATATTTACCCATGCACCTGCAGGCAAGATATGTACCCATGCACCAGACTACAAGATAGGGTCCCCATGCACCCGAATGCAAGTTATTTCCCCATGCACCAGAATGCAAGATATTCCCCCATGCACCAGAATGCAAGATATGTCCCCATGCACCAGAATACAATATATGTTCCCATGCACCTGAATGCAAGATATGTCCCCATGCACCTGAATGCAAGATATGTCCCCATGCTCCAGAATGCAAGATATGGTCCCCATGCACCAGAATGCAAGATATGGTGCCCATGCACCAGAATGTAAAGATATGGTCCCCATGCACCTGAAGGCAAGATATGTCCACAGCACCAGAATGAAAGATATGGTCCCCATGCACCTGAATGCAAGATAGGGTCCCATACACCTGATACAAGATATGGGCCCGTGCACCAGAATGAAAGATTGGTCCCCATGTACAGATGCAAGATAGTCCCCATGACAGAATGTAAGATAGGGTACCCATGCCCTGAACAAGATATGGTCCCCATATACAATTGAAATGCCCCAGACATGTCACCAGCACCTGAATGCAAAAGTGTCACATGCCCAGAATGCAAGATAAGTCCCATGTACCAGAATGCAAGATATGGTCCATGCACCAGAATGCAAGATATGTCCCCATGCACCAGAATGCAAGATATGTCACCATGCACCAGAATGCAACATATGGTGCCCATGCACCAGAATGTAAAGATATGGTCCCCATGCACCTGAATGCAAGATATGTCCACAGGCACCAGAATGAAAGATATGGTCCCCATGCACCTGAATGCAAGATATGGTCCCCATGCACATGAATTCAAGATATGTCACCATGCACCAGAATGCAAGATAGGTCCCCGTGCACCTAAATGCAAGATATGGTCCCCATGTACCAGTATTGAAGATACCCCAACATGGTCCCCATGCACCTGAATGCAAGAAAGGGTCCCCATTCACCAGAATGCAAGATAATGTCCCATGCACCAGAATGCAAGATATGGTCCCCATGTACCTGTAAGAAAGATAGGTTCCCCATGCACCATAATGCATGATATGGTCCCATGTACCAGAATGCAAGATAGGGTCCCCATGCACCAGAATGCAAGATATGGTCACATGCACCATAATGCAAGAAATGGTCCCCATGCACCTGAATGCAAGATATGTCCCAATGCACCAGAATGCAAGATATGGTCCACATGCACCAGAATGCAAGATAGTTCCGCATGCCTCTGAATGCAAGATATGGTCCCCATGCCCCTGAATGCAAACTATGGTCCCCATGCACCTGAATGTAAAGATATGGTCCCCATGCTCCTGAATGCAAGATATATCCCCATGCACCAAAATGCAAGATATGCTCCCCATGCACCAGAATACAAGATATGGTCCTCATGCACCAGTATTGAAGATAGGGTCCCCATGCACCTGAATGCAAGATATGGTCCCCATGCATCAGAATGCAAGATATGGTCCCCATGCACCTGAATGCAACATAGGGTCCCCATGCACCAGAATGCAGGATATGGTCCCCTATGCAACAGAATGCAAGATATGGTCCCCATGCACCTGAATACAAGATATGTCCCCATGCACCAGAATGCAAGATATGTCCCATGTACCAGAATGAATGATATGTCCCCATGAACCTGAAAGCAAGATATGGTCCCCATGCACCAGAATGCAAGATATGGTCCCCATGCACCTGAATGCAAGAAATGGTCCCATGTACCAGAATGCAAGATATGGTCCCCATGCATCTGAATGCAAAATAGGATCCCCATGCACCAGTATTGAAGATATGGTCCCCATGTACCAGAATGCAAGATATGATCCCCATGCACCAGAATGCAAGATATCTCCCCATGCACCTGAATGCAAGATAGTGTCCCCATGCAGC
>CM026388.1:699886-724110 GCA_014843695.1 Archivesica marissinica | reverse complement strand
CCCCATGCACCATAATGCAAGATATGTCCCCATGCACCAGAATGCAAGATATAATCCCCATGCACCAGAATGCAAGATATGATCCCCATGCACCTGAATGCAAGATATGTCCCCATGCACCAGAATGCAAGATATGGTCCCATGCACCAGAATGCAAGATATGGTCCCCATGCACCAGAATGCAAGATAGGATCCCCATGCACCAGAATGCAAGATAGGGTCCCCATGCACCAGAATGCAAGATATGATCCCCATGCACCAGAATGCAAGATATGTCCCCATGCACCTGAATGCAAGATAGGGTCCCCATGCACCAGAATTCAAGATAGGGTCCCCATGTACCAGAATGCAAGATATGGTCCCATGCACCAGAATGCAAGATATTCCCATGCACCAGAATGCAAGATATGCCCACACCAAACAAAACCCACACAACAAAATTCCCCATGCACCTGAATGCAAGATATGTCCCATGCACCAGAATGCAAGATATGGTCCCCATGCACCAGAATGCAAGATATGGTCCCCATGCACCAGAATGCAAGATATGGTCCCCCATGTGCACCAGAATGCAAGATATGGTCACATGCACCATAATGCAAGATATGGTCCCCATGCACCTGAATGCAAGATATGTTCCATGCACCAGAATGCAAGATATGGTCCCCATGCACCAGAATGCAAGATAGGTCCCCATGCACCAGAATGCAAGATAGGGTCCCCATGCACCTGAATGCAAGATATGGTCCCCATGCACCAGAATGCAAGATATGGTCCCCATGCACCTGAATGCAAGATAGGGTCCCCATGCACCAGAATGCAAGATATGGTCCCCATGCACCAGAATGCAAGATATGTCCCATGCACCAGAATGCAAGATATGTCCCCATGCTCCAGAATGCAAGATATGGTCCCCATGCACCAGAATGCAATATATGGTGCCCATGCACCAGAATGTAAAGATATGGTCCCCATGATCCTGAAGGTAAGATATGTCCACAGGCACCAGAATGAAAGATATGGTCCCCATGCACCTGAATGCAAGATAGGGTCCCCATGCACCAGAATGCAGGATATGTCCTCATGCACCTGAATACAAGATATGGGCCCCTGTGCACCAGAATGCAAGATATGGTCCCCATGTACATGAATGCAAGATATGTCCCCATGCACCAGAATGTAAGATAGGGTACCCATGCACCTGAATGCAAGATATGGTCCCCATGTACCAGTATTGAAGATAGTGTCCCCATGTACATGGTCCCCATGCACCTGAATGCAAGAAAGGGTCCACATGCACCAGAATGCAAGATAATGTCCCATGTACCAGAATGCAAGATATGGTCCCCATGTACCTGTATGCAAGATTGGTTCCCCATGCACCAGAATGCAAGATATGGTCCCATGTACCTGAATGCAAGATAGGTTCCCCATGCACCAGAATGCAAGATATGGTCCCATGTACCAGAATGCAAGATATGTTCCCCATGCACCTGAATGCAAGATATAGCACATGCACCAGAATGCAAGATATGATCCCCATGCACCTGAATGCAAGATATGTCCCCATGCACCAGAATGCAAGATATGGTCCCATGTACCATAATGCAAGATATGGTCCCCATGCACCAGAATGCAAGATATGGTCACATGCACCATAATGCAAGAAATGGTCCCCATGCACCTGAATGCAAGATATGTTCCCATGCACCAGAATGCAAGATATGGTCCCCATGCACAAGAATGCAAGATAGGTCCGCATGCCCCTGAATGCAAGATATGGTCCCCATGCCCATGAATGCAAGATATGGTCCCCATGCACCAAAATGCAAGATATGGTCCCCATGCACCTGCATGCACGATAGGGTTCCCATGCACCAGAATACAATATATGGTCCCATGTACCAGAATGCAAGATATGGTCCCCATGCACCTGAATGCAAGATAGGGTCCCCATGTACCAAAATGAAAGATATTTCCCCATGAACCTGAATGCAAGATATGGTCCTCAGGCACCAGAATGCAAGATATGGTCCCCATGCACCTGAATGCAAGATATGGTCCCATGTACCAGAATGCAAGATATGGTCCCATTTACCAGAATGCAAGATATGGTCCCCATGCATCTGAATGCAAGATAGGATCCCCATGCACCAGTATTGAAGATAGGGTCCCCATGTACCAGAATGCAAGATATGATCCACATGCACCAGAATGCAAGATATTTCCCCATGCACCTGAATGCAAGATAGGGTCCCCATGCACCAGTATTGAAGATAGGGTCCCCATGTACCAGAATGCAAGATATGGTCCCCATGCACCAGAATGCAAGATATTTCCCCATGCACCTGCATGCAAGATATGTACCCATGCACCAGACTACATGATAGGGTCCCCATGCACCCGAATGCAAGTTATGTCCCCATGCACCAGAATGCAAGATATTTCCCCATGCACCAGAATGCAAGATATGTCCCCATGCACAAGAATGCAAGATATATCCCCATGCACCTGAATGCAAGATATGTCCCCATGCCCCTGAATGCAAGATATGTCCCCATGCACCTGAATGCAAGATATGTCCCCATGCACCAGAATGCAAGATATGGTTCCCATACACCTGAATGCAACATAGGGTCCCCATGCACCAGAAAGCAGGATATGGTCCCCTATGCAACAGAATGCAAGATATGGTCCCCATGCACCTGAATGCAAGATATGTCCCCATGTACCAGAATGCAAGATGTGGTCCCCATGCACCAGAATGCAAGATATGTCCCCATGCACCAGAATGCAAGATATGTCACCATGCACCAGAATGCAACATATGGTGCCCATGCACCAGAATGTAAAGATATGGTCCCCATGCACCTGAATGCAAGATATGTCCACAGGCACCAGAATGAAAGATATGGTCCCCATGCACCTGAATGCAAGATATGGTCCCCATGCACATGAATTCAAGATATGTCACCATGCACCTGAATGCAAGAAAGGGTCCCCATGCACCAGAATGCAAGATAATGTCCCATGCACCAGAATGCAAGATAT
Source organism: Archivesica marissinica (assembly GCA_014843695.1). Taxonomy (NCBI): domain Eukaryota; kingdom Metazoa; phylum Mollusca; class Bivalvia; order Venerida; family Vesicomyidae; genus Archivesica; species Archivesica marissinica. Next base: position 721,059 of record CM026388.1, on the reverse strand, counting down.
GGTCCCCATGTACCTGTAAGAAAGATAGGTTCCCCATGCACCATAATGCATGATATGGTCCCATGTACCAGAATACAAGATAGGGTCCCCATGCACCAGAATGCAAGATATGGTCACATGCACCATAATGCTAGAAATGGTTCCGACCATGGACCTGAATGCAAGATATGTCCCAATGCACCAGAATGCAAGATATGGTCCACATGCACCAGAATGCAAGATAGTTCCGCATGCCACTGAATTCAAGATATGGTCCCCATGCCCCTGAATGCAAACTATGGTCCCCATGCACCTGAATGTAAAGATATGGTCCCCATGCACCAGTATTGAAGATAGGGTCCCCATGTACCAGAATGCAAGATATGGTCCCCATGCACCAGAATGCAAGATATTTCCCCATGCACCTGCATGCAAGATATGTACCCATGCACCAGACTACATGATAGGGTCCCCATGCACCCGAATGCAAGTTATGTCCCCATGCACCAGAATGCAAGATATTTCCCCATGCACCAGAATGCAAGATATGTCCCCATGCACAAGAATGCAAGATATATCCCCATGCACCTGAATGCAAGATATGTCCCCATGCCCCTGAATGCAAGATATGTCCCCATGCACCTGAATGCAAGATATGTCCCCATGCACCAGAATGCAAGATATGGTTCCCATACACCTGAATGCAACATAGGGTCCCCATGCACCAGAATGCAGGATATGGTCCCCTATGCAACAGAATGCAAGATATGGTCCCCATGCACCTGAATGCAAGATATGTCCCCATGTACCAGAATGCAAGATGTGGTCCCCATGCACCAGAATGCAAGATATGTCCCCATGCACCAGAATGCAAGATATGTCACCATGCACCAGAATGCAACATATGGTGCCCATGCACCAGAATGTAAAGATATGGTCCCCATGCACCTGAATGCAAGATATGTCCACAGGCACCAGAATGAAAGATATGGTCCCCATGCACCTGAATGCAAGATATGGTCCCCATGCACATGAATTCAAGATATGTCACCATGCACCAGAATGCAAGATAGGGTCCCCATGCACCTGAATGCAAGATATGGTCCCCATGTACCAGTATTAAAGATAGTGTCCCCATGTACATGGTCCCCATGCACCTGAATGCAAGAACGGGTCCCCATTCACCAGAATGCAAGATAATGTCCCATGCACCAGAATGCAAGATATGGTCCCCATGTACCTGTAAGAAAGATAGGTTCCCCATGCACCAGAATGCATGATATGGTCCCATGTACCAGAATGCAAGATAGGGTCCCCATGCACCAGAATGCAAGATATGGTCACATGCACCATAATGCAAGAAATGGTCCCCATGCACCTGAATGCAAGATATGTCCCAATGCACCAGAATGCAAGATATGGTCCACATGCACCAGAATGCAAGATAGTTCCGCATGCCTCTGAATGCAAGATATGGTCCCCATGCCCCTGAATGCAAACTATGGTCCCCATGCACCTGAATGTAAAGATATGGTCCCCATGCTCCTGAATGCAAGATATATCCCCATGCACCAAAATGCAAGATATGCTCCCCGTGCACCAGAATGCAAGATATGGTCCTCATGCACCAGTATTGAAGATAGGGTCCCCATGCACCTGAATGCAAGATATGGTCCCCATGCATCAGAATGCAAGATATGGTCCCCATGCACCTGAATGCAACATAGGGTCCCCATGCACCAGAATGCAGGATATGGTCCCCTATGCAACAGAATGCAAGATATGGTCCCCATGCACCTGAATACAAGATATGTCCCCATGCACCAGAATGCAAGATATGTCCCATGTACCAGAATGAATGATATGTCCCCATGAACCTGAATGCAAGATATGGTCCCCATGCACCAGAATGCAAGATATGGTCCCCATGCACCTGAATGCAAGAAATGGTCCCATGTACCAGAATGCAAGATATGGTCCCCATGCATCTGAATGCAAGATAGGATCCCCATGCACCAGTATTGAAGATATGGTCCCCATGTACCAGAATGCAAGATATGATCCCCATGCACCAGAATGCAAGATATCTCCCCATGCACCTGAATGCAAGATAGTGTCCCCATGCAGCAGTATTGAAGATAGGGTCCCCATGTACCAGAATACAAGATATGGTCCCCATGCACCAGAATGCAAGATATTTACCCATGCACCTGCAGGCAAGATATGTACCCATGCACCAGACTACAAGATAGGGTCCCCATGCACCCGAATGCAAGTTATTTCCCCATGCACCAGAATGCAAGATATTCCCCCATGCACCAGAATGCAAGATATGTCCCCATGCACCAGAATACAATATATGTTCCCATGCACCTGAATGCAAGATATGTCCCCATGCACCTGAATGCAAGATATGTCCCCATGCTCCAGAATGCAAGATATGGTCCCCATGCACCAGAATGCAAGATATGGTGCCCATGCACCAGAATGTAAAGATATGGTCCCCATGCACCTGAAGGCAAGATATGTCCACAGGCACCAGAATGAAAGATATGGTCCCCATGCACCTGAATGCAAGATAGGGTCCCCATACACCTGAATACAAGATATGGGCCCCTGTGCACCAGAATGAAAGATATGGTCCCCATGTACATGAATGCAAGATATATCCCCATGTACCAGAATGTAAGATAGGGTACCCATGCACCTGAATGCAAGATATGGTCCCCATATACCAGTATTGAAGATAGTGTCCCCATGTACATGGTCCCCATGCACCTGAATGCAAGAAAGTGTCCACATGCACCAGAATGCAAGATAATGTCCCATGTACCAGAATGCAAGATATGGTCCCATGTACCAGAATGCAAGATATGTTCCCCATGCACCTGAATGCAAGATATGGTCCCATGTACCAGAATGCAAGATATGTTCCCCATGCACCAGAATGCAAGATATGGTCCCATGTACCAGAATGCAAGATAGGTTCCCCATGCACCAGAATGCAAGATATGGTCCCATGTACCAGAATGCAAGATATGTTCCCCATGCACCTGAATGCAAGATATAGGACATGCACCAGAATGCAAGATATGGTCCCATGCACCTGAATGCAAGATATGTCCCCATGCACCAGAATGCAAGATATGGTCCCATGTACCAGAATGCAAGATATGGTCCCCATGCACCAGAATGCAAGTTATGGTCACATGCACCATAATGCAAGATATGGTCCCCATGCACCTGAATGCAAGATATGTCCCCATGCACCAGAATGCAAGATATGGTCCCCATGTACCAGTATTGAAGATAGGGTCCCCATGTACCAGAATGCAAGATATGGTCCCCATGCACCAGAATGCAAGATATTTCCCCATGCACCTGCATGCAAGATATTTACCCATGCACCAGACTACATGATAGGGTCCCCATGCACCCGAATGCAAGTTATGTCCCCATGCACCAGAATGCAAGATATGTCCCCATGCACAAGAATGCAAGATATATCCCCATGCACCTGAATGCAAGATATGTCCCCATGCCCCTGAATGCAAGATATGTCCCCATGCACCTGAATGCAAGATATGTCCCCATGCACCAGAATGCAAGATATGGTTCCCATACACCTGAATGCAACATAGGGTCCCCATGCACCAGAATGCAGGATATGGTCCCCTATGCAACAGAATGCAAGATATGGTCCCCATGCACCTGAATGCAAGATATGTCCCCATGTACCAGAATGCAAGATGTGGTCCCCATGCACCAGAATGCAAGATATGTCCCCATGCACCAGAATGCAAGATATGTCACCATGCACCAGAATGCAACATATGGTGCCCATGCACCAGAATGTAAAGATATGGTCCCCATGCACCTGAATGCAAGATATGTCCACAGGCACCAGAATGAAAGATATGGTCCCCATGCACCAGAATGCAAGATATGTCCCATGTACCAGAATGAATGATATGTCCCCATGAACCTGAAAGCAAGATATGGTCCCCATGCACCAGAATGCAAGATATGGTCCCCATGCACCTGAATGCAAGAAATGGTCCCATGTACCAGAATGCAAGATATGGTCCCCATGCATCTGAATGCAAAATAGGATCCCCATGCACCAGTATTGAAGATATGGTCCCCATGTACCAGAATGCAAGATATGATCCCCATGCACCAGAATGCAAGATATCTCCCCATGCACCTGAATGCAAGATAGTGTCCCCATGCAGCAGTATGAAGATAGGGTCCCCATGTACCAGAATGCAAGATATGGTCCCCATGCACCAGAATGCAAGATATTTACCCATGCACCTGCAGGCAAGATATGTACCCATGCACCAGACTACAAGATAGGGTCCCCATGCACCCGAATGCAAGTTATTTCCCCATGCACCAGAATGCAAGATATTCCCCCATGCACCAGAATGCAAGATATGTCCCCATGCACCAGAATACAATATATGTTCCCATGCACCTGAATGCAAGATATGTCCCCATGCACCTGAATGCAAGATATGTCCCCATGCTCCAGAATGCAAGATATGGTCCCCATGCACCAGAATGCAAGATATGGTGCCCATGCACCAGAATGTAAAGATATGGTCCCCATGCACCTGAAGGCAAGATATGTCCACAGGCACCAGAATGAAAGATATGGTCCCCATGCACCTGAATGCAAGATAGGGTCCCCATACACCTGAATACAAGATATGGGCCCCTGTGCACCAGAATGAAAGATATGGTCCCCATGTACATGAATGCAAGATATATCCCCATGTACCAGAATGTAAGATAGGGTACCCATGCACCTGAATGCAAGATATGGTCCCCATATACCAGTATTGAAGATAGTGTCCCCATGTACATGGTCCCCATGCACCTGAATGCAAGAAAGTGTCCACATGCACCAGAATGCAAGATAATGTCCCATGTACCAGAATGCAAGATATGGTCCCATGCACCAGAATGCAAGATATGTCCCCATGCACCAGAATGCAAGATATGTCACCATGCACCAGAATGCAACATATGGTGCCCATGCACCAGAATGTAAAGATATGGTCCCCATGCACCTGAATGCAAGATATGTCCACAGGCACCAGAATGACAGATATGGTCCCCATGCACCTGAATGCAAGATATGGTCCCCATGCACATGAATTCAAGATATGTCACCATGCACCAGAATGCAAGATAGGGTCCCCGTGCACCTAAATGCAAGATATGGTCCCCATGTACCAGTATTGAAGATATGTCCCCATGTACATGGTCCCCATGCACCTGAATGCAAGAAATGGTCCCCATGCACCAGAATGCAAGATATTGTCCCCATGCACCAGAATGCAAGATATGGTCCCCATGCACCTGAATGCAAGATATGGTCCCCATGCACCATGAATGCAAGATATGGTCCCCATGCACCAGAATGCAAGATATGGTCCCCATGCACCAGAATGCAAGATAGGGTCCCCATGCACCAGAATGCAAGATATGGTCCCATGCACCAGAATGCAAGATATGTCCCCATGCACCAGAATGCAAGATATGGTCCCCATGCACCAGAATGCAAGATATGTCCCCATGCACCTGAATGCAAGATATGGTCCCCATGCACCAGAATGCAAGATATGGTCCCCATGCACCTGAATGCAAGATATGGTCCCATGCACCAGAATGCAAGATATGGTCCCATGCACCAGAATGCAAGATATGGTCCCCATGCACCTGAATGCAAGATATGGTCCCCATGCACCAGTATTGAAGATATGGTCCCCATGCACCTGAATGCAAGATATGATCCCCATGCACCAGAATGCAAGATATGGTCCCCATGCACCTGAATGCAAGATAGTGTCCCCATGCACCAGAATGCAAGATATGGTCCCCATGCACCAGAATGCAAGATATGGTCCCCATGCACCTGAATGCAAGATATGTCCCCATGCACCAGAATGCAAGATATGTCCCATGCACCAGAATGAAAGATAGGTCCCCATGAACCTGAATGCAAGATATGTCCCCATGCACCAGAATGCAAGATATGGTCCCCATGCACCAGAATGCAAGATATGTCCCCATGTACCAGAATGCAAGATATGTTCCCATGCACCTGAATGCAAGATATGTCCCCATGCACCAGAATGCAAGATATGTCCCCATGCACCAGAATGCAAGATATGTCCCCATGCACCAGAATGCAAGATATGGTCCCCATGCACCTGAATGCAAGATATGGTCCCCATGCACCTGAATGCAAGATAGGGTCCCCATGCACCAGAATGCAAGATATGGTCCCCATGCACCAGAATGCAAGATATGTCCCCATGCACCCGAATGCAAGATATGTCCCCATGCACCAGAATGCAAGATATGTCCCCATGCACCAGAATGCAAGATATGGTCCCCATGCACCAGAATGCAAGATATTCCCCATGCACCAGAAAAGATATGTCCCCATGCACCTGAATGCAAGATATGTCCCCATGCACCAGAATGCAATATATGTCCCCATGCACCTGAATGCAAGATATGTCCCCATGCACCAGAATGCAAGATATGGTCCCATGCACCAGAATGCAAGATATTGTCCCCATGCACCAGAATGAAAGATATGGTCCCCATGCACCTGAATGCAAGATAAGGTCCCCATGCACCAGAATGCAGGATATGGTCCCCATGCAACAGAATGCAAGATATGGTCCTAATGCACCTGAATGCAAGATATGTCCCCATGCACCAGAATGCAAGATATGGTCCCCATGCACCTGAATGCAAGATATGTCCCCATGCACCAGATTGTAGATAGGGTCCCCATGCACCTGAATGCAAAATATGGTCCCCATGCACCAGAATTAAAGATATTGTCCCCATGTACCGAATGCAAGATATGTCCCATGCACCTGAATGCAAGATATGGTCCCCATGCACCTGAATGCAAGATATGGTCCCATGTACCAGAATGCAAGATATGGTCCCCATGCACCTGAATGCAAGATAGGATCCCCATGCACCAGTATTGAAGATATGGTCCCCATGTACCAGAATGCAAGATATGATCCCCATGCACCAGAATGCAAGATATCTCCCCATGCACCAGAATGCAAGATATGTTCCCCATGCACCTGAATGCAAGATAGGATCCCCATGCACCAGTATTGAAGATAGGGTCACCATGTACCAGAATGCAAGATATGATCCACATGCACCAGAATGCAAGATATTTCCCCATGCACCTGAATGCAAGATAGGGTCCCCATGCACCAATATTGAAGATAGGGTCCCCATGTACCAGAATGCAAGATATTTCCCCATGCACCAGAATGCAATATATTTCCCCATGCACCTGCATGCAAGATATGTACCCATGCACCAGACTACAAGATAGGGTCCCCATGCACCCGAATGCAATTTATGTCCCCATGCACCAGAATGCAAGATATTTCCCCATGCACCAGAATGCAAGATATGTCCCCATGCACCAGAATGCAAGATATATCCCCATGCACCTGAATGCAAGATATGTCCCCATGCACCTGAAGGCAAGATATTATCCCCATGCACCAGAATGCAAGATATTTCCCCATGCACCTGAATGCAAGAAAGGGTCCCCATGCACCAGAATGCAAGATAATGTCCCATGTACCAGAATGCAAGATATGGTCCCCATGTACCTGAATGCAAGATAGGTTCCCCATGCACCAGAATGCAAGATATGGTCCCCATGTACCTGTATGCAAGATTGGTTCCCCATGCACCAGAATGCAAGATATGGTCCCATGTACCAGAATGCAAGATATGTTCCACATGCACCTGAATGCAAGATATGGTCCCCATGCACCTGAATGCAAGATATGTCCCCATGCACCAGAATGCAATATATGGTCCCCATGCACCAGAATGCAATATAGGTTCCGCATGCCCCTGAATGCAAGATAGGGTCCCCATGCACCTGAATGCAAGATATGTCCCCATGCACCAGAATGCAAGATATATCCCCATGCACCTGAATGTAAAGATATGGTCCCCATGCACCAGAATGTAAAGATATGGTCCCCATGCACCTGAATGCAAGATATGTCCCCATGCACCAAAATGCAAGATATGGTCCCCATGCACCATAATGCAAGATATGGTTCCCATGCACCTGAATGCAAGATATGTCCCCATGCACCAAAATGCAAGATATGTCCCCATGCACCTGAATACAAGATATGGGCCCCTATGCACCGGAATGCAAGATATGGTCCCCATGAAAATGAATGCAAGATATGTCCCCATGCACCAGAATGCAAGATAGGGTCCCCATGCACCTGAATGCAAGATAGGGTCCCCATGCACCACTATTGAAGATAGGGCCCCCATGTACCAGAATGCAAGATATGGTCCCCATGCACCTGAATGCAAGAAAGCGTCCCCATGCACCAGAATGCTAAATATTGTCCCATGTACCAGAATGTAAGATATGGTCCCCATGTACCTGAATGCAAGATATGGTCCCCATGCACCTGAATGCAAGATAGGGTCCCCATGCACCAGAATGCAAGATATGGTCCCCATGCACCTGAATCAAAGATAGGGTCCCCATGCACCAGCATGCAAGATATGGCTCTATGCACCAGAATGCAAGATATGGTCCCCATGCACCTGAATGCAAGATATCTCCCCATGCACCAGAATGCAAGATAGGGTCCCCATGCACCTGAATGCAAGATATGGTCCCCATGCACCTGAATGCAAGATATGTTTCCATGCACCAGAATGCAAGATAAGGTCCCCATGCACCAGCATGCTGTTACCTGTTTGATCATCAACATCATTAAAAAGCTTATCATAATCAATCTCTTGCTCATTTTCCTCTTCTTCATGCTCCTTTACCTCCTGCACAGTTTATTCAAGCAACAATCTCTTACACATCGTCCTCTTCTTCCTGCTCCTCTACCCCCTGAACAGTTTATTCAAGCAACAATCTCTTACTCATCGTCCTCTTCTTCATGCTCCTCTACCCCCTGAACAGTTTATTCAAGCAACAATCTCTTAGTCATCGTCCTCTTCTTCCTGCTCCTCTACCCCCTGAACAGTTTATTATAGCAACAATCTCTTACTCATCGTCCTCGTCTTCATGCTCCTCTACCTCCTGCACAGTTTATCAAGCAACAATCTCTTAGTCATCGTCCTCTTCTTCCTGCTCCTCTACCCCCTGAACAGTTTATTATAGCAACAATCTCTTACTCATCGTCCTCGTCTTCATGCTCCTCTACCTCCTGCACAGTTTATCAAGGAACAATCTCTTGCTCATCGTCCTCTTCTTCATGCTCCTCTACCTCCTGCACAGTTTATTCAAGCAACAATCTCTTGTTCATCGTCCTCTTCTTCATGCTCCTCTACCTCCTGAACAGTTTATTCAAGCAACAATCTCTTGTTCATCGTCCTCTTCGTCATGCTCCTCTACCTCCTGAACAGTTTATTCAAGCAACAATCTCTTGCTCGTCGTCCTCTTCCTCATGCTCCTCTACCCCTGAACAGTTTATTCAAGCAACATTCTCTTGCTCGTCGTCCTCTTCGTCATGCTCCTCTACACCTGAACAGTTTATTCAAACAACAATATCATACTCATCGTCCTCTTCTTCATGCTCATCTACCCCCTGAACAGTTTATTCAAGCAACAATCTCATACTCATCGTCCTCGTCTTCATGCTCCTCTACCTCCTGCACAGTTTATTCAAGTAACAATCTCTTACTCATCGTCCGCTTCTTCATGCTCCTCTATGGCCTGAACAGTTTATTCAAGCAACAATCTCTTACTCATCATCCTCTTCTTCGTGCTCCTCTACCTCCTGAACAGTTTATTCAAGCAACAATCTCATACTCATCGTCCGCTTCTTCGTGCTCCTCTACCTCCTGAACAGTTTATTCAAGCAACAATCTCTTGTTCATCGTCTTCTTCTTCATGCTTCTCTACCTCATGAATAGATGTTTCTAGCCGCTCAACGAGAGAAGAGCTGAGTGGAGGACCACATCACCACATCTTCTCCCAATCTTGTCCAATATCATATAGCTTTGGGGACGACATAGTCGCCTTGTTAGCTCGCTTGTAGTGGTGGGCGAGGCTGTGATTTACACGATTCATGTGTGGTAGAATGTTGCCTATACATTGGTGTGAGCCTTGAGAGATCTACCGTAGAGTTGGTTGTCAGTTTATCGTTCTCCTCCACCATCTGTTTCTACCTCCTGAACAGTTTATTCAAGCAAGTCAATGAGAGAAGAGCGGAGTAGAGGACAATGGAGCCCATGGGACAAAACTTCGCATGGGAAACATCGAGATTCGTCTGTAACGGATCTCTAGTCCAGTGGTAACACGCTGGACTGGTAATCCAGGGATCGCAAGTTCGATCCTCCGTCTGACCCTAATAAAATTAACACTCTTTCAGTTGAGATTTTAAACCGATGTCTCGTGTCGGTGCTTTACACCGTGCACATAAAAGAACCAGAGGAGACTCTGGAATGGGTCTCTGTCTGTATCATTGCACTATTCTCCAATAATCTAAAATTACTAATTTCTTCAGGAGGCATCGCTCATATGGGCAACCGGTAGCGACGATAAATAAACGTAAAACACACTCGAGATTCGATTCCTAAAGTGTAAGTTAATACATCATTCAGGTACATGGAGACCTATCGTCCTACTCGACTAAACTCTGTGAGATCCATATGTCGCACACCCACCTATGTAGATGGTCGTTTACAATGTCAAATGTTGCTCTATTTTCTTCAACAAGTACCGCATGAGTGATGATTCTTGACAAACCATCACAAATATGCATGAACTCAATCGTCTACTATTGATAATAAAGTCATATAAGGCCGAACAATAATAGTCGGACATAAGTTGAACAGCGTTGAATTAGTTTGTGTATGCGTCTCATTTCGCTTCGTAATGTTTAGTTTAAACTTCATTTATTTTACAACGATTGATAAGCAAGTTTTAACAACTTATATTAATCACTCTCGTTGGCGCGAATGAAAGAGTAAATGTGATAATTCATGTTGGAGGAAACCGGAGTCCCCGGAGAAAACACACCTGTCAGACCTGGCGACCACCGTACTATCTCACATACTTCCCGGTCCGAGGATCGGATGAGCGCTCTAACCACTGCGCTAATCGGACAGCTTACCATTTCATAACACATACATCGACGGGAATTATCAACAACGGCTATATACAACAGAGCAAATATATTTTCCTAACAAGCTATTAGTCAACAATGTGTTTCTGCAGGTTGTAAAACAACAACTCAATTCCCTATTTTAATACATAGTAGAACGTAAAAACATACAGTATGTTAATTGCTATTTACAATCTTCCATTTCTTCTGATACCACATCCATTGTGAAGAAGTATTCAAATCAAATCGTAAAAGTGCAAAAATCTTCCAATTATAATGTTTCCCATAGCCAGTGCTCACCTGTGAATAACGTCACTGTGTTTACACACTGCATTCCTCCGCCAGATAATACAGTATACCAACCTTCAGTTTTCAATGGCCTGAATTCTTATACCACATATTTTCTACACATCAACTATTCTGAAGTCTTCTCAAGTCACCAAATGTCTCAAAAAACACAAACACTATACACTGAAAATGCATTTTTACCAAAAAGAAAAATGAACTATATTAGTTATTAGGACTACATTCGGATGAACTTCTGCCTATTTAGGTATATACAACCTTCATAACGCCGGCTGCTGATACTTTTAGCTGTATGTATTCCCTGTACCATCTCTGTATCATATCGCACATCCTATACGTCTCAGGTGTGAACGGCTATTCTGATAGTTCAAAGCATTATTTCAATTTAAAAATGTTAATTCATAATACTCTTTGATCTATGCCTTTAAAAAATTCTTTCTTCGTTTTGAAGTCGGCTTATGGTATGGGTACAACAACTGAATCGAGAAATTATGTTTTCTGTGATCACAGGCCATTGGCGCATTGACTGATTCGCCGCGCATGTGCAAGATATACGTCTATATATAGGTATAACTTGCCAACGATACCATGTCAAAGGAGACGCTTATCTTCAATATTGGAGGTGTGGTGTTTGAGACGTACAGGTTGGTATTACAATATTGTTATATCTTCGTATTTATGAAAACCATTATGTAACAATAACAATCGTATTACAAATAAATAATTAACAGATGGGTTGGGCAACACGTTCTGACAACAAAGGCTACTATGAATGTTGGCAACGCCAGATGGTAGAATGCAATGATCCAACCCACCCGCATTCATACATAAGCTACCAATTTGTGTTGTTGTAACATCACATAACATGTGACACACTAGTCATTTGTACTATACATGGCTTGTACAAAAATATTTATTTGATATATATATATTACTATTGTACTATAAAAGAATCTATCTATCTCAAATGTGCGATTCATATTAATTCATATAAATATGTTTAATTTTGAACCATACATTTTGTATATAATTTTGGTGACATATAGGCCCATTGGGCCGGGTGCTTGGTTATGTTTTTAACTATTTGTTCTTTGTCATGTCACTATAATAACATTTTTTTACTTACTTACTTACATACGCTACCGAACCCAAACGTACATGTAATTAGAAATAGTTACACCACCATTGAGTTGCTAATATCACCATTGGGCCGAGTGCTTGATTATGTATTTTAACTATTTGTTCTTTGTCATTGTATATATGCACATGTCACTATAATACAAAAAGATTTACTTACTTACTTAAATAAGCTACCGAACTCACACGTACATGTACTTAGAAATATTTACACCACCATTGAGTTGCTAATATCATCCCGGTCGGTATGGTGCGCTTACAAACCAAAAAGCAGGAGGGCGGAGTTACTTCGACAGTGACATTCTGAAGTGGGCGATACTTCTAGCTCAAAGCTGTAGAAATTGGTTCCACAGCTGTTCCAAGAATAATGTTGCATTGTGTACAAAGACTGTACAACGGGTAAATGGATCCCATGCATTCGTCATTATACAAATGTAAGCTGTAGTAGGAATTAATTATACAATACATATGTAATATTTTAATGTAAGTTTGAACTGTATTTCGTTTATTGAGATCAATTATATTCCTTAAGTACATCGGACATTGAGAGTGACAATCTCCACACTAGTCGTCTAAATCTCGACGGTATTGTAAAACTCGTAATTCATTAGGTTACAAAATAATATTGACAAATATTTGTATTCTATCTATATAGTTATTCAAAATTCAGGTCTACGTTACTGCGCATGCCCACAACATTGGGAAACAACATGTTTCTGGAGGAACACCGCCGGGCGGACAGGAACGACTACTTCTTTGACAGGGATCCAGATGTATTTAAGGTACCGATACAGTATAGCACCATGCCTCAAGATTATAGCACTGTTCGCTTATCTCAAACTCAGAATCTAGCTTCTAATTGGTTCAGCTGGCAATAAAACTCATTTCATCTCATCAAATCTTTTGAGCTTAAGTTTGAGATCTGAGAAAAGTGTTATAACCTCGGGCACTGGTTTCGCGTTGTTATTAGGCAAATCTGCAATTATAATTACCTTTGCCCAGCTAAGAAATAAACGATTAATATGGATGGCCAAGACATAATATCCAATGCACATAATATATGTACAAAACAAGCATAAATAACACATTCAAATTTCGACTTAAGAGGCATTTAAGCCAAGAAGGGTTTTTTTGTATACTTTTAAAAGCATCACTCAAAAGTACGGCCACAGTAGTGTCACACATTTATGAATATTCGGCCATGCATATTTTCTGAGGTATTTATATCTAACCGTAGCATACTTAGGACAAAAGCCTTAAAAGTGTTGTTCTGATTCAATCACACAACATGTGCATAATTCACAATTACAAATTCAATCACTTCAGTCTATGAACTCCAGAGAATCTAACAAATTCTATTTCAATGTAATCGAAACTTTGCTAAGATATAGATATATATAGTCTCATCTGGTTTTATTACGTGCACAGTGTACAGCACCGACACGAGACATCGGTTTAACGTCCCATCTGAAGCACTGCTAATTGTATTAGGGTCAGACAGGGGATCGAACCTGCGATCCCTGGATTACCAGTCCAGCGTGTTACCACTGGACTACAGATCTGTCTGCAATGTGTTACAGAGGATTTCATATAAACTAATATAATGATTATTTCACAGGTTTTGATGAAGTACTTACGTACAGGACAACTGTCTGTTCCTCCCGGTACATGTGGTCCAGACACGATGAACGAGCTCTTGTTTTGGGGTGTACAACAAAGTACGATAGACCGGTGTTTCCCGGACAACGATTTGGAGCCCAGTAACGTGAATCAGGTAATGCGCAAGCGCGCGGATGTGTGGGTGATTGAATGCTTCTTGTTTCGAGGACATCCGTGTATATGTGTGTGAGAGGCCAGGAAGGAAGCCAAGTTTATATTATATCATTATATATGAACTCTGCTTGCCTGAGTTAGTTTTAATATAATGGGATTGCTGTGGTACTTAAATGCCCGACCTACTTTAAAATCTTACCAAAACGTGCAGTGATTATGGCACACGTCATATATTTTTACTTTTACTTCCTTTCATAGGATTAAATGATATGACGGACAATGCTTGGATGTGCTCACCTATCTTGTAAAACATATTGCACAACACCCCCACCATCTCAATAATATCTTTAAATGGACCCTCCATCGCCGAGTGGTAAACGTTGTTCATACAATTTTATTTATTTTATTCCGTGGCTGTTGCTGACTGCAAACGTCGTTAATATGCAATGGTTGTCAGATTAGAGCAGTGGTTAGCGCCTGATTCTCACCAATGCAACCCGGGTTAGATCCTCGGACCGGGAAGTATGTGATATGGTGCGGTGTTCGCCTCATCGGACAGGAGGGTTTTCTCCGGATACACCGGTTTCCTCCTACGTCATATACTGTTACAATGCTTGGATGTTGTGAAAACTATTGCATACCCCCCTCACCATCTCGACCATATCTTTAAATGGACCGAGTGGTAAACGTTGTTAATACAAGGGTCCTCCATGGCCGAGTGATTAATATTGTTCATACAATGGCCCTTGTTGACCGGGTGTTTAACGTTGTTCATACAAAGGCCCTTGTTGTCCGGGTGTTTAACGTTGTTCATACAAAGACCCTTGTTGACCGGGTGTTTAACGTTGTTCATACAAAGACCCTTGTTGACTAGGTGTTTAACGTTGTTCATACAAAGGCCCTTGTTGACCGGGTGTTTAACATTGTTCATACAAAGGCCATTGTTGACCGGGTGTTTAACGTTGTTCATACAAAGGCCCTTGTTGACTGGGTGTTTAACGTTGTTCATACAAAGACCCTTGTTGACCGGGTGTTTAACGTTGTTCATACAAAGGCCCTTGTTGACCGGGTGTTTAACGTTGTTCATACAAAGGCCCTTGTTGACCGGGTGTTTAACATTGTTCATACAAAGGCCCTTGTTGACCTGGTGTTTAACGTTGTTCATACAAAGGCCATTGTTGACCGGGTTTTTAACGTTGTTCATACAAAGGCCCTTGTTGACCTGGTGTTTAACGTTGTTCATACAAAGGCCCTTGTTGACCGGGTTTTTAACGTTGTTCATACAAAGGCCCTTGTTGACCTGGTGTTTAACGTTGTTCATAAAAAGGCCCTTGTTGACCGGGTGTTTAACGTTGTTCATACAAAGACCCTTGTTGACCGGGTGTTTGACGTTATTCATACAAAGGCCCTTGTTGACCGGGTGTTTAACGTTGTTCATACAAAGGCCCTTGTTGACTGGGTGTTTAACGTTGTTCATACAAAGACCCTTTTTGACCGGGTGTTTAACGTTGTTCATACAAAGGCCCTTGTTGACCGGGTGTTTAACGTTGTTCATACAAAGGCCCTTGTTGACCGGGTGTTTAACGTTGTTCATACAAAGGCCCTTGTTGACAGGGTGTTTAACGTCGTTCATACAAAGGCCCTTGTTGACCGGGTGTTTAACGTCGTTCATACAAAGGCCCTTGTTGACCGGGTGCTTAACGTCATTCATACAAAGGCCCTTGTTGACTGGGTGTTTAAAGTTGTTCATACAAAGGCCCTTGTTGACAGGGTGTTTAACGTTGTTCATACAAAGGCCCTTGTTTACCGGGTGTTTAACGTTGTTTATACAAAGGCCCTTGTTGACCGGGTGTTTAACGTTGTTCATACAAAGGCCCGTGTTGTCCGGGTGTTTAACGTCGTTCATACAAAGGCTCTTGATGACCGGGTGTTTAACGTCGTTCATACAAAGGCCCTGTTTGACTGGGTGTTTAACGTTGTTCATACAAAGGCCCTTGTTGACAGGGTGTTTAACGTTGTTCATACAAAAGCCCTTGTTGACCGAGTGTTTAACGTTGTTTATACAAAGGCACTTGTTGACCGGGTGTTTAACGTTGTTCATACAAAGGCCCTTGTTATCCGGGTGTTTAATGTCGTTCATACAAAGGCACTTGTTGACTGGGTGTTTAACGTCGTTCATACAAAGGCCCTGTTTGACTGGGTGTTTAACGTTGTTCATACAAAGGCCCTTGTTGACAGGGTGTTTAACGTTGTTCATACAAAGGCCCTTGTTGACTGGGTGTTTAACGTCGTTCATACAAATGCCCTGTTTGACTGGGTGTTTAACGTTGTTCATACAAAGGCCCTTGTTGACAGGGTGTTTAACGTTGTTCATACAAAGGCCCTTATTGACCGGGTGTTTAACGTTGTTCATACAAAGGCCCTTGTTGATCGGGTGTTTAACGTTGTTCATACAAAGGCCCGTGTTGACCGGGTGTTTAACGTTGTTCATACAAAGGCCCTTGTTGACCGGGTGTTTAACGTTGTTCATACAAGGACATTCCGTGACTGACTGCAAACGTCATTAACATGCAAGGACCTTTCGTGGCCGAGTGGTTAATGTCGTTGACTTCAAATGACTCCTCTCCATTATGCAGTTTCCACAAATTTATAATATAGCTAGAATACAACTCATAAATTAGAGTATAGCACTCCGAGATATGCAAATACCCCGCACTGGTATATGACACTACACCATGTGCTTGCATTTACAGTGGTATATGACACTACACCATGTGCTTGCATTTACAGTGGTATATGACACTACACCATGTGCTTGCATTTACACTGGTATATGACACTACACCATGTGCTTGCATTTACAGTGGTATATGACACTACACCATGTGCTTGCATTTACAGTGGTATATGACACTACACCATGTGCTTGCATTTACAGTGGTATATGACACTACACCATGTGCTTGCATTTACAATGGTATATGACACTACACCATGTGCTTGCATTTACAGTGGTATATGACATTACACCATGTGCTTGCATTTACAGTGGTATATGACACTACAACATGTGCTTGCATTTACAGTGGTATATGACACTACACCATGTGCTTACATTTACACTGGTATATGACACTACAACATGTGCTTGCATTTACAGTGGTATATGACACTACACCATGTGCTTGCATTTACAGTGTTATATGACACTACACCATGTGCTTGCATTTACAGTGGTATATGACACTACACCATGTGCTTGCATTTACAGTGGTATATGACACTACACCATGTGCTTGCATTTACAGTGGTATATGACACTACAACATGTGCTTGCATTTACAGTGGTATATGACACTACAACATGTGCTTGCATTTACAGTGTTATATGACACTACACCATGTGCTTGCATTTACAGTGGTATATGACACTACACCATGTGCTTGCATTTACAGTGGTATATGACACTACATCATGTGCTTGCATTTACAGTGGTATATGACACTACACCATGTGCTTGCATTTACAGTGGTATATGACACTACACCATGTGCTTACATTTACACTGGTATATGACACTACAACATGTGCTTGCGTTTACAGTGGTATATGACACTACACCATGTGCTTGCATTTACAGTGGTATATGACACTACACCATGTGCTTGCATTTACAGTGGTATATGACACTACACCATGTGCTTGCATTTACAGTGGTATATGACACTACACCATGTGCTTGCATTTACAGTGGTATATGACACTACACCATGTGCTTACATTTACACTGGTATATGACACTACAACATGTGCTTGCATTTACAGTGGTATATGACACTACACCATGTGCTTGCATTTACAGTGGTATATGACACTACACCATGTGCTTGCATTTACAGTGGTATATGACACTACACCATGTGCTTGCATTTACAGTGGTATATGACACTACAACATGTGCTTGCATTTACAGTGGTATATGACACTACAACATGTGCTTGCATTTACAGTGTTATATGACACTACACCATGTGCTTGCATTTAGAGTGGTATATGACACTACACCATGTGCTTGCATTTACAATGGTATATGACACTACACCATGTGCTTGCATTTACAGTGGTATATGACACTAAACCATGTGCTTGCATTTACAGTGGTATATGACACTACAACATGTGCTTGCATTTACAGTGGTATATGACACTACACCATGTGTTTGCATTTACAGTGGTATATGACACTACAACATGTGCTTGCATTTACAGTGGTATATGACACTACAACATGTGCTTGCATTTACAGTGGTATATGACACTACACCATGTGCTTGCATTTACAGTGGTATATGACACTACACCATGTGCTTGCATTTACAGTGGTATATGACACTACACCATGTGTTTGCATTTACAGTGGTGCATAGTGAATGGGAGAGGACGCATCGCTGCTGAACGCCCTGACCACAGTATGCGGCCGATTACCGCCAATGTCAAATCACTTTCTTCTGGGCCTACCACCAAGTATGCCCGCCATGAATATGTTCCAATAAGTTCCACCATATAGACCGATTATATGGATATAAATACTGTCATTTGTCCAATAGGACTATAGTTTCGCTCAAAACATAATAATTAATTAAGTATGCATGAAAGAACTAACACGCATAGCACACAGACGGACGGAAGTTATAAACTTGCATTATTGGAAAGCCGTCATTTGTCCAATAGGACTATAGCATCACTCAAAACATAATTAATTAGGGGTTGCATGAAAGAATTAACACGCAGAGTATACAGACGGACGGACGGAAGTCATACATTTGCATTATTAGAAAGCCGTCATTTGAAATGTGTCGTCAATTAGCCTATATATAAAGGTTGCACTATATGCTCCACCCCTCTTGCATAGCTCCAAACCTTTCTATGCCCCGTCTTGCTCTGAACTAACACTATATGCTCCACCCCTCTTGCATAGCTCCAAACCTTTCTATGCCCCGCCTTGCTCTGAACTAACACTATATGCTCCACCCCTCTTGCATAGCTCCATACATGTCTCTACTCCGCCTTGCTCTGAACTAACACTATATGCTCCACCCCTCTTGCATAGCGCCATACATGTTTCTACTCCGTCTTGCTCTGAACTAACACTATATGCTCCACCCCTCTTGCATAGCTCCAAACCTTTCTATGCCCCGCCTTGCTCTGAACTAACACTACATGCTCCACCCCTCTTGCATAGCGCCAAACTTTTCCCTGCCCCGCCTTGCTCTGAACTAACCTTGGATTTGACACATTTTCCATCGTTTTCACCTAGGATCGACACGGCGGCCACGTTGCAGCGGAAGTTGGATCAAGTAGTAACACACATCTGATATGGAATGTTCTCAGCAAGCCTGGGACGTCAGTCGCTGCCACTGTGTATGTCGTAGTATCGTATGCATTAATTTGCTTGTCAATCTTCTCGCTGGTTGCAGGAACCACGTCATTCTTTCAACATGTTCAAATCAACGAAGACGATGGCGTAGTATACGATGCAGCAACAGAGATTCGCAGCTTGCACAGATCAATAGTGATCGTTGAATTAGTATGCCTTGTGTTCTTCACTGCAGAGTATATAGTCCGTGTCGTCACGGCACCACAGAAACTTCACTTCGTACTGTCATACCTGGCAATCGTAGATTTACTGGCTTTACTCCCAGACTACATTGCACTATTCTCTGAAATTGTTGCCATGGATATTGCTGTTGCTCGTCTGCTGAGGATATTCCGTATTCTTCGTGTATTCAGAATATGTCGTCTGCTAAACAACTTGCAAGAGATGAAGAATCTGCATAACACACTGAAAGCCAGTGCTGTAGGTATCGCGTTTCTAACGTGTATGTTGGCAGTCGGAGTCCTTGTGTTTGCTACTCTGATTTACTTTACAGAAATGAATGTCGTATATACGCGCTTTACTAGTATCCCAGACGCGCTCTGGTGGGCTATTGTCACTATGACAACTGTGGGCTATGGTGACATATTTCCAATAACAATGATGGGGAAATTCGTGGGTTCTCTATGCGCAATGTCTGGTGTGCTGATGCTTGGATTAACAGTGTCAGTGTTTGTGAACAATGCCATACTTCAATCCAAGCACACTCCGACCATAACTTACAGACCACAACTGTCTGGTTCGCAGCTCACTAATGTCATGTCCGATACCGGTGAACGGCAACCTGAATATGCGCATAGAGTTCCCGACAACTTTAGCAATAATAGCGCAAGAGAATGTAGCAATAAAGAGGTTACCTCATAAATTATGTGACTAATTGCCGAAGCGACTAGGACGCTTGGAATATACTCCAAACCAGCCTCACCAATGTATTAACCCAAAATGACATGCCCCACCAACACACTCCATCAAGCAATACGAATGATCGGCTACGAACGCACGTGTTGTTTCATATACTCTCCGATGTTAGTGTGTAATATTTTATTTAAAAGGAGTCAATATTAGTAAGTCAAATATTTGAGAACATTATTGTGATTCAGGAATATGATCAAATGTAAGATTAATGTCCGTATAATTGAAATATATGTTATTCTAACTTGACATGATTCAAGTTACCCGATTGATCATTTTTGAACGAACATTCATTACACGAAGCGTGTGAATCCTTTATGTCGGTAAATACCATCAAACAATACGAATAATCGGCTACGAAAGCACGTGTTGTTTCTTATACTCTCCGATTTTAGTGTGTAATATTTTAATTTAAAAGGAGTCAATATTAGAAAGTCAAATATTTGAGAACATTATTGTGATT
>CM026388.1:682001-698886 GCA_014843695.1 Archivesica marissinica | reverse complement strand
CAGGTATATATAGTACAGTCAGGTATACATAGTACAGTCAGGTATACATAGTACAGGTATATATAGTACAGTCAGGTATATATAGTACAGTCAGGTATATATAGTACAGGTATATATAGTACAGTCAGGTATATATAGTACAGGTATATATAGTACAGTCAGGTATATATAGTACAGTCAGGTATATATAGTACAGTCAGGTATATATAGTACAGTCAGGTATACATAGTACAGTCAGGTATATATAGTACAGTCAGGTATATATAGTACAGGTATACATAGTACAGTCAGGTATATATAGTACAGGTATATATAGTACAGTCAGGTATACATAGTACAGTCAGGTATACATAGTACAGTCAGGTATATATAGTACAGTCAGGTATACATAGTACAGTCAGGTATATATAGTACAGTCAGGTATACATAGTACAGTCAGGTATATATAGTACAGTCAGGTATACATAGTACAGTCAGGTATATATAGTACAGTCAGGTATACATAGTACAGTCAGGTATATATAGTACAGTCAGGTATACATAGTACAGTCAGGTATATATAGTACAGTCAGGTATACATAGTACAGTCAGGTATATATAGTACAGTCAGGTATATATAGTACAGGTATACATAGTACAGTCAGGTATATATAGTACAGTCAGGTATATATAGTACAGTCAGGTATATATAGTACAGGTATATATAGTACAGTCAGGTATATATAGTACAGTCAGGTATATATAGTACAGTCAGGTATATATAGTACAGTCAGGTATATATAGTACAGTCAGGTATATATAGTACAGTCAGGTATATATAGTACAGTCAGGTATATATAGTACAGTCAGGTATATATAGTACAGTCAGGTATATATAGTACAGTCAGGTATATATAGTACAGTCAGGTATATATAGTACAGTCAGGTATATATAGTACAGTCAGGTATATATAGTACAGTCAGGTATATATAGTACAGTCAGGTATATATAGTACAGTCAGGTATATATAGTACAGGTATATATAGTACAGTCAGGTATATATAGTACAGGTATATATAGTACAGTCAGGTATATATAGTACAGGTATACATAGTACAGTCAGGTATATATAGTACAGTCAGGTATATATAGTACAGTCAGGTATACATAGTACAGTCAGGTATATATAGTACAGTCAGGTATATATAGTACAGTCAGGTATATATAGTACAGGTATATATAGTACAGTCAGGTATATATAGTACAGTCAGGTATATATAGTACAGTCAGGTATATATAGTACAGTCAGGTATATATAGTACAGTCAGGTATATATAGTACAGGTATATATAGTACAGTCAGGTATATATAGTACAGTCAGGTATATATAGTACAGTCAGGTATATATAGTACAGGTATATATAGTACAGTCAGGTATATATAGTACAGGTATATATAGTACAGTCAGGTATACATAGTACAGTCAGGTATACATAGTACAGTCAGGTATATATAGTACAGTCAGGTATATATAGTACAGTCAGGTATATATAGTACAGTCAGGTATATATAGTACAGTCAGGTATATATAGTACAGTCAGGTATATATAGTACAGTCAGGTATATATAGTACAGTCAGGTATATATAGTACAGTCAGGTATATATAGTACAGTCAGGTATACATAGTACAGTCAGGTATATATAGTACAGTCAGGTATACATAGTACAGTCAGGTATATATAGTACAGTCAGGTATACATAGTACAGTCAGGTATATATAGTACAGTCAGGTATACATAGTACAGTCAGGTATATATAGTACAGTCAGGTATACATAGTACAGTCAGGTATATATAGTACAGTCAGGTATATATAGTACAGGTATACATAGTACAGTCAGGTATATATAGTACAGTCAGGTATACATAGTACAGTCAGGTATATATAGTACAGGTATATATAGTACAGTCAGGTATATATAGTACAGTCAGGTATATATAGTACAGGTATATATAGTACAGTCAGGTATATATAGTACAGGTATATATAGTACAGTCAGGTATATATAGTACAGTCAGGTATATATAGTACAGGTATATATAGTACAGTCAGGTATATATAGTACAGTCAGGTATATATAGTACAGTCAGGTATATATAGTACAGTCAGGTATATATAGTACAGTCAGGTATATATAGTACAGTCAGGTATATATAGTACAGTCAGGTATATATAGTACAGGTATATATAGTACAGGTATATATAGTACAGGTATACATAGTACAGTCAGGTATATATAGTACAGTCAGGTATATATAGTACAGTCAGGTATACATAGTACAGTCAGGTATACATAGTACAGTCAGGTATATATAGTACAGGTATATATAGTACAGTCAGGTATATATAGTACAGTCAGGTATACATAGTACAGTCAGGTATATATAGTACAGTCAGGTATATATAGTACAGTCAGGTATATATAGTACAGGTATATATAGTACAGTCAGGTATATATAGTACAGTCAGGTATATATAGTACAGTCAGGTATATATAGTACACGTATATATAGTACAGTCAGGTATATATAGTACAGGTATATATAGTACAGTCAGGTATACATAGTACAGTCAGGTATACATAGTACAGTCAGGTATATATAGTACAGTCAGGTATACATAGTACAGTCAGGTATATATAGTACAGTCAGGTATACATAGTACAGTCAGGTATATATAGTACAGTCAGGTATACATAGTACAGTCAGGTATATATAGTACAGTCAGGTATACATAGTACAGTCAGGTATATATAGTACAGTCAGGTATATATAGTACAGTCAGGTATATATAGTACAGTCAGGTATATATAGTACAGTCAGGTATATATAGTACAGTCAGGTATATATAGTACAGGTATACATAGTACAGTCAGGTATATATAGTACAGTCAGGTATACATAGTACAGTCAGGTATATATAGTACAGGTATATATAGTACAGTCAGGTATATATAGTACAGTCAGGTATATATAGTACAGGTATATATAGTACAGTCAGGTATATATAGTACAGGTATATATAGTACAGTCAGGTATATATAGTACAGTCAGGTATATATAGTACAGTCAGGTATATATAGTACAGTCAGGTATATATAGTACAGTCAGGTATATATAGTACAGTCAGGTATATATAGTACAGTCAGGTATATATAGTACAGTCAGGTATATATAGTACAGTCAGGTATATATAGTACAGTCAGGTATATATAGTACAGTCAGGTATATATAGTACAGTCAGGTATATATAGTACAGTCAGGTATATATAGTACAGTCAGGTATATATAGTACAGTCAGGTATATATAGTACAGGTATATATAGTACAGGTATATATAGTACAGTCAGGTATATATAGTACAAGTATATATAGTACAGGTATATATAGTACAGTCAGGTATATATAGTACAGGTATATATAGTACAGTCAGGTATATATAGTACAGGTATATATAGTACAGTCAGGTATATATAGTACAGTCAGGTATATATAGTACAGTCAGGTATATATAGTACAGTCAGGTATATATAGTACAGTCAGGTATATATAGTACAGGTATATATAGTACAGGTATATATAGTACAGGTATACATAGTACAGTCAGGTATACATAGTACAGTCAGGTATATATAGTACAGTCAGGTATACATAGTACAGTCAGGTATACATAGTACAGTCAGGTATATATAGTACAGTCAGGTATATATAGTACAGGTATATATAGTACAGTCAGGTATATATAGTACAGTCAGGTATACATAGTACAGTCAGGTATACATAGTACAGTCAGGTATATATAGTACAGTCAGGTATATATAGTACAGGTATATATAGTACAGTCAGGTATATATAGTACAGTCAGGTATATATAGTACAGTCAGGTATATATAGTACACGTATATATAGTACAGTCAGGTATATATAGTACAGGTATATATAGTACAGTCAGGTATACATAGTACAGTCAGGTATACATAGTACAGTCAGGTATACATAGTACAGTCAGGTATATATAGTACAGTCAGGTATATATAGTACAGTCAGGTATACATAGTACAGTCAGGTATACATAGTGCAGTCAGGTATATATAGTACAGTCATGTATACATAGTACAGTCAGGTATACATAGTACAGTCAGGTATATATAGTACAGTCAGGTATATATAGTACAGTCAGGTATACATAGTACAGTCAGGTATACATAGTACAGTCAGGTATACAAAGTACAGTCAGGTATATATAGTACAGTCAGGTATATATAGTACAGTCAGGTATACATAGTACAGTCAGGTATACATAGTGCAGTCAGGTATATATAGTACAGTCATGTATACATAGTACAGTCAGGTATACATAGTACAGTCAGGTATATATAGTACAGTCAGGTATACATAGTACAGTCAGGTATATATAGTACAGTCAGGTATACATAGTACAGTCAGGTATATATAGTACAGTCAGGTATATATAGTACAGGTATACATAGTACAGTCAGGTATATATAGTACAGGTATATATAGTACAGTCAGGTATATATAGTACAGTCAGGTATATATAGTACAGTCAGGTATATATAGTACAGTCAGGTATACATAGTACAGTCAGGTATATATAGTACAGTCAGGTATACATAGTACAGTCAGGTATATATAGTACAGTCAGGTATACATAGTACAGTCAGGTATATATAGTACAGTCAGGTATACATAGTACAGTCAGGTATATATAGTACAGTCAGGTATACATAGTACAGTCAGGTATATATAGTACAGTCAGGTATACATAGTACAGTCAGGTATATATAGTACAGTCAGGTATACATAGTACAGTCAGGTATATATAGTACAGTCAGGTATACATAGTACAGTCAGGTATATATAGTACAGTCAGGTATATATAGTACAGGTATACATAGTACAGTCAGGTATATATAGTACAGTCAGGTATACATTGTACAGTCAGGTATACATAGTACAGGTATATATTGTACAGTCAGGTATATATAGTACAGTCAGGTATACATAGTACAGGTATATATAGTACAGTCAGGTATATATAGTACAGTCAGGTATATATAGTACAGTCAGGTATATATAGTACAGTCAGGTATATATAGTACAGTCAGGTATATATAGTACAGTCAGGTATATATAGTACAGTCAGGTATATATAGTACAGTCAGGTATATATAGTACAGTCAGGTATATATAGTACAGGTATATATAGTACAGTCATGTATATATAGTACAGTCAGGTATATATAGTACAGGTATACATAGTACAGTCATGTATATATAGTACAGTCAGGTATATATAGTACAGGTATACATAGTACAGTCAGGTATATATAGTACAGGTATACATAGTACAGTCAGGTATATATAGTACAAGTATATATAGTACAGTCAGGTATATATAGTACAGTCAGGTATATATAGTACAGGTATACATAGTACAGTCAGGTATACATAGTACAGGTATATATAGTACAGTCAGGTATATATAGTACAGTCAGGTATACATAGTACAGGTATATATAGTACAGTCAGGTATATATAGTACAGGTATACATAGTACAGTCAGGTATATATAGTACAGTCAGGTATATATAGTACAGGTATATATAGTACAGTCAGGTATATATAGTACAGGTATATATAGTACAGTCAGGTATATATAGTACAGGTATATATAGTACAGTCAGGTATATATAGTACAGGTATACATAGTACAGTCAGGTATATATAGTACAGTCAGGTATACATAGTACAGGTATATATTGTACAGTCAGGTATATATAGTACAGTCAGGTATACATAGTACAGGTATATATAGTACAGTCAGGTATATATAGTACAGTCAGGTATATATAGTACAGGTATATATAGTACAGTCATGTATATATAGTACAGGTATATATAGTACAGTCAGGTATATATAGTACAGGTATACATAGTACAGTCAGGTATATATAGTACAGGTATATATAGTACAGGTATATATAGTACAGTCAGGTATACATAGTACAGGTATATATTGTACAGTCAGGTATATATAGTACAGGTATATATAGTACAGTCAGGTATACATAGTAAGTCAGGTATACATAGTACAGTCAGGTATATATAGTACAGTCAGGTATATATATTATTATTTCAGTGCCGTGTTAGTTATAATATGTCAGTGCTGTGATAAATTTACTATTTCAGTGCTGTGTTATTTGCAATGGTGAAAGCTGAAATTGGACCGGAGAGCATAGACCAAATCGTAACTGACATATCAGAATCCAGCCCTCTGCTTCGTGTAAGAATCACTCATTATGAAAACCACTTTTGTAGTAAAAAACATATTTATACATTATACACACTGTAACCTAATATAATTACCAACAGGTGGAATTGACTACAATCTGACCACAACGCACAGCTTCACTCATAATGTGTGTGCTTACGTTTATTTATCATCGCTTCCGGTTGCCATTATGAGCGATGCCTCCTGAAGAGATTAGTCATTTTAGATTTTTGAAAGATAGTGCATGATACAGACAGAGACCCATTCCAGAGTCTCCTCTGGTTCTTTTACGTGCACGGTGTACAGCACCGACACGAGACCTCGGTTTAACGTCCCATCTTAAAGACTGTTAATTTTATTATGGTCAGACGGGGGATCGAACCCACATTCCTTAGATTACCAGTCATTATTAACTACGATAGAGGTTAATATAACAGTTAGATATTTCCATTAGACATCAGAAGATGTTCAGACCAGTACACATATGTTTGTTATAGTAGTGGGTTATGGGGGTACTTCACTCTACATTCATGTCCATAAACAACGACTATATGAGGGTTCGTATATATCTTGTCTTTATTTGGTATGTGATCCAGGAGTAGGTACGATATGATAATGATGCTAAGCTGTACATAAGGCTATAAGCCTCACTCAAACTATGGGTCTAAGCTTTCACAGCCTCTCTGTTCCTCTCAATCGTTCAGTGCCAGTAGTGTTAAGTCTTATTACTGAATAAAACTGTAGATCATTGTTAAAACTTTCTATGCACAGCAAGTAAATAAATGTATGACTGATCTCCAAAGAACCTGACAACTGAGTGAAGATCAAATCTGGCGGTAAACCCAATTACCCCAGTCATGCTTCAATTCCCAAATATGTATTCATACTCTTATGAAATAATGAAATAAGGGAGATAACAAACTATATGAAATGACTTTTAAAGAACTAGATTAGTTTCACTTATTTACATACTGTCACATGTTCATAATGTATCGTCAATACATGCCTCCGAATGCAGCTACGGCGATATAGTTTTCCAGAATCGTCCCGGATTCCCCTATTATAATGCTACCTACACGTATATAATGCTCAGGTTACGCCCCGAATGTACAGTAGACGGATCTGTTGTCCAGTGGTTAATACGTTGGACTGGTAATCCAGGGATCGCACGTTCTGACCCTAATACAATTAACAGTCTTACAGATGGGACGCTAATCCGAGGTGTCGTGTCGGTCATTTACACCGTGCACGTAAAAGAACAAGAGGATACTCTGGAATGGGTCTCTCTCTGTATCATTGCACTATCCTCCAAACATCTAAAATAACTAATCTCTCCAGATACACAGCTAATCCATGGTTAGAGCATTAACAACAGTTACGTTCTGGTCAGCCGATGTGTGGGGGTTCATTAACAACAGTTACTTTCTGGTCAGCCGATGTGTGGCGGTTCATTAACAACTGTTACTTTCTGGTCAGCCGATGTGTGGCGGTTCATTAACAACAGTTACTTTCTTGTCAGCCGATGCGTGTCGGTTCATTACAACAGTTACTTTCTGGTCAAGCGATGGTCTGCGGTTCATTAATAACAGTAACTTTCTGTTCAACCGATGTGTGGCGGTTCATTAACAACAGTTACTTTCTGATCAGCCGATGTGTGGCGGTTCATTAACAACAGTTACTTTCTGGTCAGCCGATGTGTGGCGGTTCATTAACAACAGTTACTTTCTGGCCATGCGATGTTGGCGGTTCATTAACAACAATTATTTCTGTCAGCGATGGTGCGTCATAACACAGTTATTTCTGTCACATGGGCTCATTAACACAGTATTCTGCACATGGTATTCATTAAACAGTATCCACCATGTGTGGCGTTCATTAACAGCAGTTACTTTCTGCAGCCGATGTGTTCGGTTCATTACAGCAGTTCTTTCTGGCAGCCGATGTGTGTGGTTCATTAACAGTATTTCTGGTCAGCCGATGTGTGCGGTCATTAACAGCAGTTACTTCTCAGCCGATGTGTCGGTTCATTAACAGCAGTTACTTTCGGCAGCCGATGTGTGTCGGTTCATTAAACAGTTCTTTCTGGTCAGCCGATGTGTGGCGGTTCATTAACAGCAGTTACTTTCTGGTCAGCC
This sequence comes from Archivesica marissinica, assembly GCA_014843695.1. Lineage (NCBI taxonomy): Eukaryota > Metazoa > Mollusca > Bivalvia > Venerida > Vesicomyidae > Archivesica > Archivesica marissinica. Next base: position 690,416 of record CM026388.1, on the reverse strand, counting down.
GATGTGTGTCGGTTCATTAACAGCAGTTACTTTCTTGTCAGCACCGATGTGTGTCGGTTCATTAACAGCAGTTACTTTCTTGTCAGCCGATGTGTGGCGGTTCATTAACAGCAGTTACTTTCTGGCCAGCCGATGTGTTTCGGTTCATTACAGCAGTTACTTTCTGGTCAGCCGATGTGTGTTGGTTCATTAACAGCAGTTACTTTCTTGTCAGCCGATGTGTGGCGGTTCATTAACAGCAGTTACTTTCTGGTCAGCCGATGTGTGTCGGTTCATTAACAACAGTTACTTTCTGGTCAGCCGATGTGTGTCGGTTCATTACAACAGTTACTTTCTGGTCAGCCGATGTGTGTCGGTTCATTAACAGCAGTTACTTTCTGACAGCCGATGTGTGTCGGTTCATTAACAACAGTTACTTTCTGGTCAGCCGATGTGTGTCGGTTCATTAACAACAGTTATTCTGGCAGCCGATGTGTGCGGTTCATTAACACAGTTACTTTCTGTCAGCGATGTGTGTCGGTTCATTAACAAGTTACTTTCTGGTCAGCCGATGTGTGGCGGTTCATTAACAACAGTTACTTTCTGGTAAGCCGATTTGTGGCGGTTCATTAACAACAGTTACTTTCTGGCCAGCCGATGTGTGTCGGTTCATTAACAGCAGTTACTTTCTGGTCAGCCGATGTGTGTCGGTTCATTAACAGCAGTTACTTTCTTGTCAGCCGATGTGTGGCGTTTCATTAACAGCAGTTACTTTCTGGTCAGCCGATGGGTGGAGGTGCATTAACAGCAGTTACTTTCTTGTCAGCCGATGCGTGTCGGTTCATTAACAGCAGTTACTTTCTGGCTAGCCGATGTGTGTCGGTTCATTAACCACAGTTTCTTTCTGGTCAGCCGATGTGTGGCGGTTCATTAACAACAGTTAGTTTCTGGTCAGCCGATGTGTGTCGGTTCATTAACAGCAGTTACTTTCTTGTCAGCCGATGTGTGGCCGTTCATTAACAACAGTTAGTTTCTGGTCAGCAGATGTGCGACTTTTCATTAACAACAGTGATTTACTGGTCAGGCGATGGTCAGCGGTTCATTAATAACAGTTACTTTCTCTTCAACCGATGTGTGGCGGTTCATTAACAGCAGTTACTTTCTTGTCAGCCGATGTGTGGTGGTTCATTACAGCAGCTACTTTCTGGCCAGCCGATGTGTCTCGGTTCATTACAACAGTTACTTTCTGGTCAGCCGATGTGTGTCGGTTCATTAACAATAGTTACTTTCTTGACAGCCGATGTGTGGCGGTTCATTAACAACAGTTACTTTCTGGTCAGCCGATGTGTGTCGGTTCATTAACAACAGTTACTCTCTGGTCAGCCGATGTGTGGCGGTTCATTAACAACAGTTACTTTCTTGTCAGCCGATGTGTGTCGGTTCATTAACAATAGTTACTTTCTTGACAGCCGATGTGTGGCGGTTCATTAACAACAGTTACTTTCTGGTCAGCCGATGTGTGTCGGTTCATTAACAACAGTTACTCTCTGGTCAGCCGATGTGTGGCGGTTCATTAACAACAGTTACTTTCTTGTCAGCCGATGTGTGTCGGTTCATTAACAATAGTTACTTTCTTGACAGCCGATGTGTGGCGGTTCATTAACAACAGTTTACTTTCTGGTCTGCCGATGTGTGGCGGTTCATTAACAACAGTTCATATGATTTTCATTTTATTCTCAGGACACAGAAGAAGTGATTGAACAGAGGCTGGTGCAACATCCAGACTGCGAGGTCCTTGTCATACCAGCAAACAAAAAGGTTTCCATCTATTTCTTATAACTATCACCCGATGTAATGTATTTCAAAGAACTATCCACAACTGTATTGTAATTCGTAGAACTATCCCGCATTGTGTTGTATTTCACAGACCAATGTATTTCCTAGAACAATCCCCACTGTGTGTATTTCCTAGAACAATCCCCACTGCGTGTCTTTCCTAGAACAATCCCCCACTGCGTGTATATCCTACAACAATCCCCACTTTGTGTATTTCCTAGAACAATCCCCACTGCGTGTCTTTCCTAGAACAAACCCCCACTGCGTGTATTTCCTAGAACAATCCCCACTGCGTGTATATCCTACAACAATCCCCACTGCGTGTCTTTCCTAGATCAATCACCCACTGCGTGTATTTCCTAGAACAATCCCCCACTGCGTGTATTTCCTAGAACAATCCCCCACTGCGTGTATATCCTACAACAATCCCCCACTGCGTGTATTTCCTAGAACAATCCCCCACTGCGTGTATTTCCTAGAACAAACCCCCACTGCGTGTATTTCTTCCAACAATCCCCACTGCGTGTATTTCCTAGAACAATTCCCCACTGCGTGTATTTCCTAGAACAATCCCCCACTGCGTGTAATTCCTAGAACAATCCCCCACTGCGTGTATATCCTAGAACAATACCCCACTGCGTGTATTTCCTAGAACAATCCCCCACTGCGTGAATATCCTACAACAATCCCCCACTGCGTGTATTTCCTAGAACAATCCCCCACTGCGTGTATTTCCTAGAACAATCCCCCACTGCGTGTATTTCCTAGAACAATCCCACTGCGTGTATTTCCTAGAACAATCCCCCACTGCGTGTATTTCCTAGAACAATCCCCACTGCGTGTATATCCTAGAACAATCCCCACTGCGTGTATTTCCTAGAACAATCCCCACTGCGTGTATTTCCTAGAACAATCCCCACTGCGTGTATTTCCTAGAACAATCCCCCACTGCGTGTATTTCCTAGAACAATCCCCCACTGCCTGTATTTCCTATAACAATCCACATGCGTGTATTTCCTAGAACAATCCCACTGCGTGTATTTCCTAGAACAATCCACAATGCGTGTATTTCCTAGAACAATCCCCTCTGCGTGTATTTCCTAGAACAATCCCCACTGCGTGTATTTCCTAGAACAATCCCCACTGCGTGTATTTCCTAGAACAATACCCCACTGCGTGTATATCCTACAACAATACCCCACTGCGTGTCTTTCCTAGAACAATCCCCCACTGCGTGTATTTCCTACAACAATACCCCACTGCGTGTATTTCCTAGAACAATACCCCACTGCGTGTCTTTCCTAGAACAATCCCCCACTGCGTGTATTTCCTACAACAATACCCCACTGCGTGTATTTCCTAGAACAATACCCCACTGCGTGTATTTCCTACAACAATACCTCACTGCGTGTATTTCCTAGAACAATACCCCACTGCGTGTCTTTCCTAGAACAATCCCCCACTGCGTGTATTTCCTACAACAATACCCCACTGCGTGTATTTCCTAGAACAATCCCCCACTGCGTGTATTTCCTACAACAATACCCCACTGCGTGTATTTCCTAGAACAATACCCCACTGCGTGTCTTTCCTAGAACAATCCCCCACTGCGTGTATATCCTACAACAATACCCCACTGCGTGTATTTCCTAGAACAATCCCCCACTGCGTGTATTTCCTACAACAATACCCCACTGCGTGTATTTCCTAGAACAATACCCCACTGCGTGTCTTTCCTAGAACAATCCCCCACTGCGTGTATTTCCTAGAACAATCCCCACTGTGTGTATTTCCTAGAACAATACCCCACTGCGTGTATTTCCTAGAACAATCCCCCACTGCGTGTATTTCCTAGAACAATCCCCCACTGCGTGTATTTCCCAGAACAATCCCCACTTCGTGTATTTCCTAGAAGTATTCTCGATGTATTGTATCTACAAGAACATTCACCACATTATTGTATTTCGTAGAATTACCCCAACTGTATTGTGTTTCGTGGAACTATCGACATTGTATGCTATATCCTACAAATACTCCCCACTGTATGTTATTTTGTAGAACTATTCCCAATGTTATATCTTCCCAAGAACTACAACACTGTGTTATATTTCCTAGAACTACTCCCACATTGTATTGTTTGCTGTGTTCGTAAGACAATTTCTGTGTTCATTTTGTCTCAGTCACTCAAATAACTTCCATAATCTCGCTCTCGCGGAACGTCAAAATCTGATTGGTTGTTAGAGCTCAGCCTATATGAGATTATAAAACAACAAATAAATTGCCTATTAAATACAGAGTACAAAGTAAAAACATACAGTATGTTCATTTATATTTCCAATCGTTCATTTCCTCTGATACAGCACTCACTCTGAAGAGGTATTCAAATCAAACAGCATTGACAGTGCTCACCTGTGAATAACGTCACTGTGTTTACACACTGTATTCCTCCGCCAAATAATACAGTATACCAACCTTCAGTTTGAAATTATGTGACTTCTTATACCACATCTTTTCTACACATCAACTAGTCTGAAGTCTTCTCCAGTCACATACGCTCTCGAAAAAACACAAAAACTATACACTGCTCGTCATGAAAATGCATTTTTTACCAAAAAGAAAAATGAACTATATTAGTTATTAGGACTACATTCGAGTAGAGCTCGGATGCACTTCCGCCTATTTACGTCTATACAACCTGATGAGATTTCCTGTCGACATTCTGTTGCACCCACCATCGTGGAAACGTAGCTCGTTCATGCAAACTGGAATAAATGAGTTTAAAATAATAAGTTTAATATTTGTTCAAGGTTCATTCTAGGTCAGAATATGTGGGAGAAGTGAGAACGTGAGCGATCACGTCCTTAAATTGTGATATTTAATAAATGTCAACATGGAATGGGTCTCTGTCTGTATCATGCACTATCCTCCAAAATCTAAAATAACTAATCTCTTCAGGAGGCGTCGCTCATATGGGCAACCGGTAGCGACGATAAATAAACGTAAAAAACAAATGTCAACAAAATATGGTTACAATGCACAGTATGACCATTAAATAAAACATTTGAATAGAAGGAGTGCTTTATAATGGGCCAGTGTTTCTTAGTGGACAGAATATTGTATGAACATTGTCCCTAGGGCGACTAGTTCGCCTACATCGCCATCTAGAATTATCTCCGTTTGCAACCATTACTTGTTGACTGCTGCAATTATGTTCATAAATATTGTATTTTCACATTGGCATTGTTATTAGGATTGAGCCTGTCATATTGGACCTTGACCTTGGTCCTCGGCTTCATCCACTATTAAAACACTGTCGTGACGTCATACCTTTGTACTTGCAGTCCACGAAATTAACAATTTTAATGAATAGGATCGTGTTATATAAGTGTGTGTTTTAAGTAAGATATAAACCTCAAACGGATCTAATATGTTAAATATTGGTACTGTCTTCGGCGCTATGCACCTCATACAATCCAATATTTTACATATTGGATCGTTCTCGGCATATATCCTATACATGTTCTCGGCATATATCCTATACATGTTCGCGGCATATATCCTATGCATGTTCTCGGCTTACATCCTATGCATAAGGTCAATATGTAATCACTTAATTAATAACATTATAAAACTGAGCACATTTATTACAAGCATACAAGGTGGGGGGGGGGGACTAAGTTATTTTCCCATCTCTCTCCCGCTGCGTATATACCGTGAGGCACTGCAGTGCATCTTAGTTTAAACTTTATCTATTATACAACGATTGCAAAGCAAGTTTTAACAACTTATATTAATCACTATAGTTGGGACGGACGAAAGCGAAACCGGAGCACCCAGATAAAACCCACCTGTCCGATCTGGCGACCATCCTAGCATCTCATATACTTCCCGGTCCGAGGATTGAACCCGGGTTACATTTGTGAGAAGCGAGAGCACTAACCACTGTGCTAATCCTACAGCCTAGTGTATATATACAGATTCAGAATCAGAAGCGACAGTCATCATTGTTTGAATATTTATAGTTGGCACTATTCGCACGTGCATATCACACCACACACGCGCGTGCACATCACACCACACACGCACGTGCACATCATACCACACACGTGCGTGCACATCACACCACACACGCACGTGCACATCACATAACACACGCGCGTGCACATCACACTACACACGCACGTGCACATCACATCACACACGCGCGTGCACATCACACCACAGACGCACGTGCACATCACATCACACCACACACGCACGTGTACATCACCCACACACGCGCGTGTACCTCACATCACACACGCGCGTGCACATCACACCACACACGCACGTGTACATCACATCACACACGCACGTGCACATCACACCACACACGCACGTGCACATCACATCACACACGCACGTGCACATCACACCATACACGCACGTGTACATCACATCACACACGCGCGTGCATATCACACCACAGACGCACGTGCACATCACATCACACCACACACGCACGTGTACATCACACCACACGCACGTGTACATCACATCACACACGCGCGTGCACATCACACCACACACGCACGTGCACATCACACCACACACGCACGTGCACATCACATCACACAAGCACGTGCACATCACACCACACCACACACGCACGTGCACATCACATCACACACGCACGTGCACATCACACACGCACGTGCACATCACACCACACACACACGCACGTGCACATCACATCACCCACGCGCGTGCACATCACCCACACACGCACGTGCACATCACATCACACACGCGCGTGCACATCACATCACACACGCACGTGCACACCACACACACACATGCACGTGCACATCACCCACACACGCGCGTGCACATCACACCACACACGCAAATGCATGCACACCACACCACACACGCACGTGCACACACACACGCGCACGCACACACATCACACACGCACGTGCACACACACCACACACGCACGTGCACATCACACACACACGCACGTGCACATCACACCATACACGCACGTGTACATCACATCACACACGCACGTGCACATCACACCACACACGCGCGTGTACATCACACACACACGCACGTGCACATCACACCACACCACACACGCACGTGCACATCACATCACACACGCGCGTGCACATCACCCACACACGCACGTGCACATCACATCACACACGCGCGTGCACATCACATCACACACGCACGTGCACACCACACACACACACACACATGCACGTGCACATCACCCACACACGCGCGTGCACATCACACCACACACGCACGTGCACACCACACCACACACGCACGTGCACACCACACCACACACGCACGTGCACACCACACCATACACGCACGTGCACATCACACCACACACGCACGTGCACATCACCCACACACGCGCGTGCACATCCACACCACACACGCACGTGCACATCACACCACACACGCACGTGCACACCACACCACACACGCACGTGCACACCACACCATACACGCACGTGCACATCACACCACACACGCATGTGCACATCACCCACACACGCGCGTGCACATCACATCACACACGCACGTGCACATTCGTAACATTGGCTAACATAAGTTGATTTTTCTATTTCAGAATAAAGACGTCTCGATTGCTCAAAACGATGCGCCGGAAGTGGAATCCAGCTTAATAGATCGGATGAGTCCCACTGTGAAACGAATTGTGTAAGAACATTGTTTATGATTATGTCTGTCTGTCCGTCTGTCCACCAAAATGTGTTAGATTTCAATAAAATTGAACAAGTATCGACATTGTGAAGTGCATATCGCTATCGCATTCCTTTCAGTTGATTCCCATCGTCCTATGTTTACATCGAATATATATGCCATGTACGTATCCATTATTTCCTAATGATAGGCAGCTGACACCACCAACACCATGCGCACTCGAAGCTACGGGCATGCGCACTCGAAGTTACGAGCATTCGCAGTTGTGGTGTTGGGTAGCATTTCTCACACGAAACGGCATTACGTTGTTCCATGGAAGATCTAAACACCAAATATGGCATTAATACATTTTAAATGCAAAGTGTGATATATTGAAGCGACTAATGAATGTAAATATAAGTTATGAATCGCGGGTTAACAGTCTCCTTCGGGGACGGAACTACATTGGTCTTGTTTAATGTTAGCGTTTAGGCCGTTGGTCTCCACACACTTTAACCACGCCCAATGTAGTTCATGCCCCGATGGAAACTATTAACCCGGTATTCATTACTTATCTAAAGATTTGAATGAACACAGTTTGTCCAGACATAGCAGGCGATAGCTCCATTCGGACCTCAACACAACCTGCGGATAATTCATGTTTATTGGCATACTCAGCAATACAGTGTCGTTGGCAATATACACACGCGCACACTAGGGCAACGACATATAAACGACATTGCGAGTATACTATATGCAGAGTGACGCAATCACTATAGATGATGATGATGATGACATGCATACAATACACATTTTAAGAAACAGTGCTATTAGGCAGGGTATTTTTTCTTAGTAAGTTTAAACATATAATTATTAAATTACTAAAACTCGATA
>CM026388.1:658364-681001 GCA_014843695.1 Archivesica marissinica | reverse complement strand
AGAGGAGCATGAAGAAGAGGACGATGAGCAAGAGATTGTTCCTTGAATAAACTGTTCAGGAGGTAGAGGAGCATGACGAAGAGGACGATGAACAAGAGATTGTTGCTTGAATAAACTGTGCAGGAGGCAGAGGAGCATGAAGAAGAGGACGATGAGCAAGAGATTGTTCCTTGATAAACTGTGCAGGAGGTAGAGGAGCATGAAGACGAGGACGATGAGTAAGAGATTGTTGCTATAATAAACTGTTCAGGGGGTAGAGGAGCAGGAAGAAGAGGACGATGAGTAAGAGATTGTTGCTTGAATAAACTGTTCAGGGGGTAGAGGAGCATGAAGAAGAGGACGATGAGTAAGAGATTGTTGCTTGAATAAACTGTTCAGGGGGTAGAGGAGCAGGAAGAAGAGGACGATGTGTAAGAGATTGTTGCTTGAATAAACTGTGCAGGACGTAAAGGAGCATGAAGAATAGGAAAATGAGCAAGAGATTGATTATGATAAGCTTTTTAATGATGTTGATGATCAAACAGGTAACAGCATGCTGGTGCATGGGGACCTTATCTTGCATTCTGGTGCATGGAAACATATCTTGCATTCAGGTGCATGGGGACCATATCTTGCATTCAGGTGCATGGGGACCCTATCTTGCATTCTGGTGCATGGGGACATATCTTGCATTCAGGTGCATGGGGACCATATCTTGCATTCTGGTGCATAGAGCCATATCTTGCATGCTGGTGCATGGGGACCCTATCTTTGATTCAGGTGCATGGGGACCATATCTTGCATTCTGGTGCATGGGGACCCTATCTTGCATTCAGGTGCATGGGGACCATATCTTGCATTCAGGTACATGGGGACCATATCTTACATTCTGGTACATGGGACAATATTTAGCATTCTGGTGCATGGGGACGCTTTCTTGCATTCAGGTGCATGGGGACCATATCTTGCATTCTGGTACATGGGGGCCCTATCTTCAATAGTGGTGCATGGGGACCCTATCTTGCATTCAGGTGCATGGGGACCCTATCTTGCATTCTGGTGCATGGGGACATATCTTGCATTCATTTTCATGGGGACCATATCTTGCATTCCGGTGCATAGGGGCCCATATCTTGTATTCAGGTGCATGGGGACATATCTTGCATTTTGGTGCATGGGGACATATCTTGCATTCAGGTGCATGGGAACCATATCTTGCATTATGGTGCATGGGGACCATATCTTGCATTTTGGTGCATGGGGACATATCTTGCATTCAGGTGCATGGGGACCATATCTTTACATTCTGGTGCATGGGGACCATATCTTTACATTCAGGTGCATGGGGATATATCTTGCATTCTGGTGCATGGGGACATATCTTGCATTCAGGTGCATGGGGACCCTATCTTGCATTCAGGGGCATGCGGAACCTATATTGCATTCTGGTGCATGGGGACCATATATTGCATTCTGGTGCATGGGGACATATCTTGCATTCAGGTGCATGGGGACCATATCTTGCATTCAGGTGCATGTGGAACATATCTTGCATTCTGGTACATGGGACCATATCTTGCATTCTGGTGCATGGGGAACCAATCTTGCATACAGGTACATGGGGACCATATCTTGCATTCTGGTGCATGGGGAACCTATCTTGCATTCAGGTACATGCGGACCATATCTTGCATTCTGGTACATGGGACATTATCTTGCATTCTGGTGCATGGGGACCCTTTCTTGCATTCAGGTGCATGGGGAAATATCTTGCATTCTGGTGCATGGGGATAATATCTTGCCTTCAGGTGCATGGGGACATATCTTGCATTCAGGTGCATGGGGATATATCTTGCATTCTGGTGCATGGGGACATATCTTGCATTCTGGTGCATGGGGAAATATCTTGCATTCTGGTGCATGGGGACATAAATTGCATTCGGGTGCATGGGGACCCTATCTTGTAGTCTGGTGCATGGGTACATATCTTGCATGCAGGTGCATGGGGAAATATATTGCATTCTGGTGCATGGGGACCCTATCTTCAATATTGGTGCATGGGGACCCTATCTTGCATTCAGGTGCATGGGGAAATATCTTGCATTCTGGTGCATGTGGATCATATCTTGCATTCTGGTACATGGTGACCCTATCTTCAATACTGGTGCATGGGGATCCTATCTTGCATTCAGATGCATGGGGAACATATCTTGCATTCTGGTGCATGGGGAGATATCTTGCATTCTGGTGCATGGGGATCATATCTTGCATTCTGGTACATGGGGACCATATCTTCAATACTGGTGCATGGGGATCCTATCTTGCATTCAGATGCATGGGGACCATATCTTGCATTCTGGTACATGGGACCATATCTTGCATTCAGGTGCATGGGGACCATATCTTGCATTCTAGTGCATGGGACCATATCTTGCATTCAGGTGCATGGGACATATCTTGCATTCAGGTGCATGGGGACCATATCTTTACATTCTGGTGCATGGGGACCATATTTTGCATTCAGGTGCATGGGGACCCTATCTACAATACTGGTGCATGAGGACCATATCTTGCATTCAGGGGCATGGGGACCCTATCTTGCATTCTGGTGCATGGGGACATATCTTGCATTCAGGTGCATTAGGACCATATCTTGCATTATGTTGCATAGGGGACCATATCCAGCATTCTGGTGCATGGGGACCTTATCTTGCATTCAGGTGCATGGGGACCATATCTTGCATTCTGGTGCATGGGGACAATATCTTGCATTCTGGTGCATGGGACCATATCTTGCATTCGGGTGCATGGGGACCCTATCTTGCATTCAGGTGCATGGGGACCATATATTGCATTCTGGTGCCTGTTGACATATCTTGCATTCAGGTGCATCGGGACCATATCTTTTCTGGTGCATGGGCACCATATTTTGCATTCTGTTGCATGGGGACCATATCTTGCAATCTGGAGCATGGGGATATATCTTGCATTCTGGTGCATGTGGACATATCTTGCATTCGGATACATGGGGACATATCTTGCATTCAGGTGCATGGGGACCATATCTTGCATTCTGTTGCATAGGGGACCATATCCTGCATTCAGGTGCATGGGGACCATATGTTGCATTCAGGTGCATGGGGACCATATCTTGAATTCTGGTGCATGGAGACATATCTTGCATTCAGGTGCATGGGGACATATCTTGCATTCAGGTGCATGGGGACATATCTTGCATTCAGGTGCATGGGAACATATATTGTATTCTGGTGCATGGGGACATATCTTGCATTCTGGTGCATGGGGAAATATCTTGCATTCTGGTGCATGGGGAAATAACTTGCATTCGTGTGCATGGGGACCCTATCTTGTAGTCTGGTGCATGGGTACATATCTTGCCTGCAGGTGCATGGGGAAATATCTTGCATTCTGGTGCATGGGGACCATATCTTGCATTCTGGTACATGGGGACCCTATCTTTAATACTGCTGCATGGGGACACTATCTTGCATTCAGGTGCATGGGGAGATATCTTGCATTCTGGTGCATGGGGATCATATCTTGCATTCTGGTACATGGGGACCATATCTTCAATACTGGTGCATGGGGATCCTATCTTGCATTCAGATGCATGGGGACCATATCTTGCATTCTGGTACATGGGACCATATCTTGCATTCTGGTACATGGGACCATATCTTGCATTCAGGTGCATGGGGACCATATCTTGCATTCTGGTGCATGGGGACCATATCTTGCATTCAGGTTCATGGGGACATATCTTTCATTTTAGTACATGGGGACCCTATCTTGCATTCAGGTGCATGGGGACCATATCTTGCATTCTGGTACATGGGACCATATCTTGCATTCTGGTGCATGGGGACCCTATCGTGCATGCAGGTGCATGGGGACCATATCTTGCATTTTGGTGCATGGGGACCATATCTTGCATTCATGGGCATGGGGACAATATCTTGCATTCAGGGGCATGCGGACCTATCTTGCATTCTGGTGCATGGGGACCATATCTTGCATTCTGGTGCATGGAACATATCTTGCATTCAGGTGCATGGGGACCATATCTTGCATTATGGTGCATGTGACCATATCTTGCATTCTGGTGCATGGGGACCATATCTTGCATTATGGTACATGGGACCATATCTTGCATTCTGGTGCATGGGGACATATCTTGATTTCAGGTGCATGGAGACCATATCTTGCATTCTGGTGCATGTCCTATATCTTGCATTCAGGTGCATGGGGAACATATCTTGCATTCTGGTACATGGGACCATATCTTGCATTCTGGTGCATGGGGAACCTATCTTGCATTCAGGTTCATGGGACCATATCTTGCATTCTGGTGCATGGGGAACCAATCTTGCATACAGATACATGGGGACCATATCTTGCATTCTGGTACATGGGACATTATCTTGCATTCTGGTGCATGTGGACCCTTTCTTGCATTCAGGTGCATGGGGACCATGTACATGGGGACACTATCTTCAATACTGGTACATGGGGACCATATCTTGCATTCAGGTGCATGGGTACCCTATTTTACATTCTGGTGCATGGGGACATATCTTGCATTCATGTACATGGGGACCATATCTTGCATTCTGGTGCACAGGGGCCCATATCTTGTATTCAGGTGCATGAGGACATATCCTGCATTCTGGTGCATGGGGACCCTATCTTGCATTCAGGTGCATGGGGACCATATCTTTCATTCTGGTGCCTGTGGACATATCTTGCCTTCAGGTTCATGGGGACCATATCTTTACATTCTGGTGCATGGGCACCATATATTGCATTCTGGTGCATGGGGACCATATCTTGCATTCTGGAGCATGGGGACATATCTTGCATTCTGGTGCATGGGACATATCTTGCATTCTGGTGCATGGGGACCACATCTTGCATTCTGGTGCATGGGGACCCTATCGTGCATGCAGGTGCATGGGGACCATATCTTGCATTTTGGTGCATGGGGACCATATCTTGCATTCATGGGCATGGGGACAATATCTTGCATTCAGGGGCATGCGGACCTATCTTGCATTCTGGTGCATGGGGACCATATCTTGCATTCTGGTGCATGGAACATATCTTGCATTCAGGTGCATGGGGACCATATCTTGCATTATGGTGCATGTGACCATATCTTGCATTCTGTTGCATGGGGACCATATCTTGCATTATGGTACATGGGACCATATCTTGCATTCTGGTGCATGGGGACATATCTTGATTTCAGGTGCATGGGTCCATATCTTGCATTCTGGTGCATGTCCTATATCTTGCATTCAGGTGCATGGGGAACATATCTTGCATTCTGGTACATGGGACCATATCTTGCATTCTGGTGCATGGGGAACCTATCTTGCATTCAGGTTCATGGGACCATATCTTGCATTCTGGTGCATGGGGAACCAATCTTGCATACAGATACATGGGGACCATATCTTGCATTCTGGTACATGGGACATTATCTTGCATTCTGGTGCATGTGGACCCTTTCTTGCATTCAGGTGCATGGGGACCATGTACATGGGGACACTATCTTCAATACTGGTACATGGGGACCATATCTTGCATTCAGGTGCATGGGTACCCTATCTTACATTCTGGTGCATGGGGACATATCTTGCATTCATGTACATGGGGACCATATCTTGCATTCTGGTGCACAGGGGCCCATATCTTGTATTCAGGTGCATGAGGACATATCCTGCATTCTGGTGCATGTGGACCCTATCTTGCATTCAGGTGCATGGGGACCATATCTTTCATTCTGGTGCATGGGTACATATCTTGCCTGCAGGTGCATGGGGATATATCTTGCATTCTGGTGCATGGGGACATATCTTGCATTCTGGTGCATGGGGAAATATCTTGCATTCTGGTGCATGGGGACATAACTTGCATTCTGGTGCATGGGGACCCTATCATGTAGTCTGGTGCATGGGTACATATCTTGCATGCAGGGGCATGGGGAAATATCTTGCATTCTGGTGCATGGGGACCAAATCTTGCATTCTGGTACATGGGGACCCTATCTTCAATACTGGTGTATGGGGACCCTATCTTGCATTCAGGTGCATGGGGAAATATCTTGCATTCTGGTGCATGTGGATCATATCTTGCATTCTGGTACATGGGGACCCTATCTTCAATACTGGTGCATGGGGATCCTATCTTGCATTCAGATGCATGGGGACCATATCTTGCATTCTGGTACATGGGACCATATCTTGCATGCTGGTACATGGGACCATATCTTGCATTCAGGTGCATGGGGACCATATCTTGCATTCTGGTGCATGGGGACCATATCTTGCATTCAGGTTCATGGGGACATATCTTTTATTCTGGTACATGGGGACCCTATCTTGCATTCAGGTGCATGGGGACCATATCTTGCATTCTGGTACATGGGACCATATCTTGCATTCTGGTGCATGGGGACCCTATCGTGCATGCAGGTGCATGGGGACATATCTTGCATTCAGGTGCATGGGGACCATATTTTGCATTCTGGTGCATGTCACCATATCTTGCAGTCAGGTGCATGGGGACCATATCTTGCATTCTGTTGCATAGGGGACCATATCATGCATTATGGTGCATGGGGACCCTATGTTGCATTCAGGTGTATGGGGACCATATCTTGCATTCTGGTGCATGGGGATATATCTTGCATTCTGGTGCATGGGGACATATCTTGCATTCTGGTGCATGGGGAAATATCTTGCATTCTGGTGCATGGGGACATAACTTGCATTCGGGTGCATGGGGACCCTATCTTGTAGTCTGGTGCATGGGTACATATCTTGCATGCAGGTGCATGGGGAAATATCTTGCATTCTGGAGCATGGGGACCATATCTTGCATTCTGGTACATGGGAACCCTATCTTCGATACTGGTGCATGGGGACCCTATCTTGCATTCAGGTGCAGGAGGAAATATCTTGCATTCTGGTGCATGTGGATCATATCTTGCATTATGGTGCATGGGGACCCTATGTTGCATTCAGGTGTATGGGGACCATATCTTGCATTCTGGTGCATGGGGACATATCTTGCATTCAGGTGCATGGGGACATATCTTGCATTCAGGGGCATGGGGAATTATCTTGCATTCAGGTGCATGGGGATATATCTTGCATTCTGGTGCATGGGGACATATCTTGCATTCTGGTGCATGGGGAAATATCTTGCATTCTGGTGCATGGGGACATAACTTGCATTCGGGTGCATGGGGACCCTATCTTGTAGTCTGGTGCATGGGTACATATCTTGCATGCAGGTGCATGGGGAAATATCTTGCATTCTGGAGCTTGGGAACCCTATCTTCGATACTGGTGCATGGGGACCCTATCTTGCATTCAGGTGCATGAGGAAATATCTTGCATTCTGGTGCATGTGGATCATATCTTGCATTCTGGTACATGGTGACCCTATCTTCAATACTGGTGCATGGGGATCCTATCTTGCATTCAGATGCATGGGGACCATATCTTGCATTCTGGTACATGGGACCATATCTTGCATTCTGGTACATGGGACCATATATTGCATTCAGGTGCATGGGGACCATATCTTGCATTCTGGTGCATGGGGACCATATCTTGCATTCAGGTTCATGGGGACATATCTTTCATTCTGGTACATGGGGACCCTATCTTGCATTCAGGTGCATGGGGACAATATCTTGCATTCTGGTACATGGGACCATATCTTGCATTCTGGTGCATGGGGACCCTATCGTGCATGCAGGTGCATGGGGACCATATCTTGCATTTTGGTGCATGGGGACCATATCTTGCATTCATGGGCATGGGGACCATATCTTTCATTCAGGGGCATGCGGACCTATCTTGCATTCAGGTGCATGGGGACCATATCTTGCATTATGGTGCATGTGACCATATCTTGCATTCTGGTGCATGGGGACATATCTTGCATTCTGGTACATGGGACCATATCTTGCATTCTGGTGCATGGGGACATATCTTGCATTCAGGTGCATGGGGACCATATCTTGCATTCTGGTGCATGTCCTATATCTTGCATTCAGGTGCATGGGGAACCTATCTTGCATTCAGGTACATGGGACCATATCTTGCATTCTGGTGCATGGGGAACCAATCTTGCATACAGGTACATGGGGACCATATCTTGCATTCTGGTGCATGGGGAACCTATCTTGCATTCAGGTACATGGGACCATATCTTGCATTCTGGTGCATGGGGAACCAATCTTGCATACAGGTACATGGGGACCATATCTTGCATTCTGGTGAGTGGGGAACCTATCTTGCATTCAGGTACATGGGGACCATATCTTGCATTCTGGTACATGGGACATTATCTTGCATTCTGGTGCATGTGGACCCTTTCTTGCATTCAGGTGCATGGGGACCATGTACATGGGGACACTATCTTCAATACTGGTACATGGGGACCATATCTTGCATTCAGGTGCATGGGTACCCTATCTTACATTCTGGTGCATGGGGACATATCTTGCATTCATGTACATGGGGACAATATCTTGCATTCTGGTGCACAGGAGCCCGTATCTTGTATTCAGGTGCATGGGGACCCTATCTTGCATTCAGGTGCATGGGGACCCTATCTTCAATACTGGTGCATGAGGACCATATCTTGCATTTTGGTGCATGGGGACATATCTTGCATTCAGGTGCATGGGAACCATATCTTTACATTCAGATGCATGGGGACCATATTTTGCATTCAGGGGCATGGGGACCATATCTTGCATTCAGAGGCATGCGGAACTATCTTGCATTCTGGTGCATGTGGACCATATCTTGCATTCTGGTGCATGGGGACATATCTTGCATTCAGGTGCATGGAGACCATATCTTGCATTATGGTGCATGTGACCATATCTTGCATTCTGGTGCATGGGAACCCTATCTTGCATTCTGGTACATGGGGCCACATCTTGCATTCTGGTGCATGGGGACCATATCTTGCATTCTGGTGCATGGGGACATATCTTGCATTCAGGTGCATGGGGACCATATCTTGCATTCTGGTGCATGTCACAATATCTTGCATTCAGGTGCATGGGGACCATATCTTGCATTCTGTTGCATAGGGGACCATATCCTGCATTCTGGTGCATGGGGACCCTATGTTGCATTCAGGTGTATGGGGACCATATCTTGCATTCTGGTGCATGGGGACATATCTTGCATTCAGGTGCATGGGGACATATCTTGCATTCAGGGGCATGGGGACATATCTTGCATTCAGGTGCATGGGGATATATCTTGCGTTCTGGTGCATGGGGACATGTCTTGCATTCTGGTGCATGGGGTAATATCTTGCCTTCTGGTGCATGGGGACATAACTTGCATTCGGGTGCATGGGGACCCTATCATGTAGTCTGGTGCATGGGTACATATCTTGCATGCAGGTGCATGGGGAAATATCTTGCATTCAGGTGCATGGGGACCATATCTTGCATTCTGGTACATGGGGACCCTATCTTCAATACTGGTGCATGGGGACCCTATCTTGCATTCAGGTGCATGGGGAAATATCTTGCATTCTGGTGCATGTGGATCATATCTTGCATTCTGGTACATGGGGACCCTATCTTCAATACTGGTGCATGGGGATCCTATCTTGCATTCAGATGCATGGGGACCATATCTTGCATTCTGGTACATGGGACCATATCTTGCATTCTGGTACATGGGGATACTATCTTGCATTCTCGTGCATGGGGACCATATCTTGCTTTCTGGTAGATAGGGCCCATATATTTTATTCAGGTGCATGGGGACATATCTTGCATTCTGGTGCATGGGGACATATCTTGCATTCAGGTGCATGGGGACCATATCTTGCATTCTGGTGCATGGGACCATATCTTGCATTCAGGTGCATGGGACATTTCTTGCATTCAGGTGCATGGGGACCATATCTTTACATTCTGGTGCATGGGGACCATATTTTGCATTCAGATGCATGGGGACCCTATCTTCAATACTGGTGCATGAGGACCATATCTTGCATTCAGGGGCATGGGGACCCTATCTTGCATTCTGGTGCATGGGGACATATCTTGCATTCAGGTGCATGGGGACCATATCTTGCATTATGTTGCATAGGGGACCATATCCAGCATTCTGGTGCATGGGGACCCTATCTTGCATTCAGATGCATGGGGACCATATCTTGCATTCTGGTGCATGGGGACATTTCTTGCATTCAGGTGCATGGGGACAATATCTTGCATTCTGGTGCATGGGACCATATCTTGCATTCTGGTGCATGGGGACCCTATCTTGCATTCAGGTGCATGGGGACCATATATTGCATTCTGGTGCCTGTGGACATATCTTGCATTCAGGTGCATGGGGACCATATCTTTACATTCTGGTGCATGGGCACCATATTTTGCATTCTGTTGCATGGGGACCATATCTTGCAATCTGCAGCATGGGGATGTATCTTGCATTCTGGTGCATGGGGACATATCTTGCATTCTGGTACATGGGGACATATCTTGCATTCAGGTGCATGGGGACCATTTCTTGCATTCTGTAGTATAGGGGACCATATCCTGCATTCAGGTGCATGGGGACCCTATGTTGCATTCAGGTGCATGGGGACCATATCTTGCATTCTGGTGCATGGAGACATATCTTGCATTCAGGTGCATGGGGACATATATTGTATTCTGGTGCATGGGGACATATCTTGCATTCTGGTGCATGGGGAAATATCTTGCATTCTGGTGCATGGGGACATAACTTGCATTCGGGTGCATGGGGACCCTAAGTTGTAGTCTGGTGCATGAGTACATATCTTGCCTTCTGGTGCATGGGGACCATATCTTGCATTCTGGTACATGGGGACCCTATCTTCAATACTGCTGCATGGGGACACTATCTTGCATTCAGGTGCATGGGGAGATATCTTGCATTCTGGTGCATGGGGATCATATCTTGCATTCTGGTACATGGGGACCCTATCTTAAATACTGGTGCATGGGGATCCTATCTTGCATTCAGATGCATGGGGACCATATCTTGCATTCTGGTACATGGGACCATATCTTGCATTCAGGTGCATGGGGACCATATCTTGCATTCTGGTGCATGGGGACCATATCTTGCATTCAGGTTCATGGGGATATATCTTACATTCTGGTACATGGGGACCCTATCTTGCATTCAGGTGCATGGAGACCATATCTTGCATTCTGGTACATGGGACCATATCTTGCATTCTGGTGCATGGGGACCCTATCGTGCATGCAGGTACATGGGGACCATATCTTGCATTCTGGTACATGGGGACCCTATCTTCAATAGTGGTGCATGGGGACCATATCTTGCATTCAGGTGCATGGGGACATATCTTGCATTCAGGTGCATGGGGACATAACTTGCATTCGGGTGCATGGGGACCCTATCATGTAGTCTGGTGCATGGGTACATATCTTGCATGCAGGTGCATGGGGAAATATCTTGCATTCAGGTGCATGGGGACCATATCTTGCATTCTGGTACATGGGGACCCTATCTTCAATACTAGTGCATGGGGACCCTATCTTGCATTCAGGTGCATGGGGAGATATCTTGCATTCTGGTGCATGTGGATCATATCTTGCATTCTGGTACATGGGGACCCTATCTTCAATACTGGTGCATGGGGATCCTATCTTGCATTCAGATGCATGGGGACCATATCTTGCATTCTGGTACATGGGACCATATCTTGCATTCTGGTACATGGGGATACTATCTTGCATTCTCGTGCATGGGGACATATCTTGCATTCAGGTGCATGGGGACATATCTTGCATTCAGGTGCATGGGGACCATTTCTTGCATTCTGTTGCATAGGGACCATATCCTGCATTCAGGTGCATGGGGACCCTATGTTGCATTCAGGTGCATGGGGACCATATCTTGCATTCAGGTGCATGGGGAGATATCTTGCATTCTGGTGCATGGGGATCATATCTTGCATTCTGGTACATGGGGACCCTATCTTAAATACTGGTGCATGGGGATCCTATCTTGCATTCAGATGCATGGGGACCATATCTTGCATTCTGGTACATGGGACCATATCTTGCATTCAGGTGCATGGGGACCATATCTTGCATTCTGGTGCATGGGGACCATATCTTGCATTCAGGTTCATGGGGATATATCTTACATTCTGGTACATGGGGACCCTATCTTGCATTCAGGTGCATGGAGACCATATCTTGCATTCTGGTACATGGGACCATATCTTGCATTCTGGTGCATGGGGACCCTATCGTGCATGCAGGTACATGGGGACCATATCTTGCATTCTGGTACATGGGGACCCTATCTTCAATAGTGGTGCATGGGGACCATATCTTGCATTCAGGTGCATGGGGACATATCTTGCATTCAGGTGCATGGGGACATATCTGCATTCTGGTGCATGGGTACATATCTTGCATTCAGGTGCATGGGGAAATATCTTGCATTCAGGTGCATGGGGACCATATCTTGCATTCTGGTACATGGGGACCCTATCTTCAATACTAGTGCATGGGGACCCTATCTTGCATTCAGGTGCATGGGGAGATATCTTGCATTCTGGTGCATGTGGATCATATCTTGCATTCTGGTACATGGGGACCCTATCTTCAATACTGGTGCATGGGGATCCTATCTTGCATTCAGATGCATGGGGACCATATCTTGCATTCTGGTACATGGGACCATATCTTGCATTCTGGTACATGGGGATACTATCTTGCATTCTCGTGCATGGGGACATATCTTGCATTCAGGTGCATGGGGACCATATCTTGCATTATGTTGCATAGGGGACCATATCCAGCATTCTGGTGCATGGGGACCCTATCTTGCATTCAGATGCATGGGGACCATATCTTGCATTCTGGTGCATGGGGACATATCTTGCATTCAGGTGCATGGGGACAATATCTTGCATTCTGGTGCATGGGACCATATCTTGCATTCTGGTGCATGGGGACCCTATCTTGCATTAAGGTGCATGGGGACCATATATTGCATTCTGGTGCCTGTGGACATATCTTGCATTCAGGTGCATGGGGACCATATCTTTACATTCTGGTGCATGGGCACCATATTTTGCATTCTGTTGCATGGGGACCATATCTTGCAATCTGCAGCATGGGGATATATCTTGCATTCTGGTGCATGGGGACATATCTTGCATTCTGGTACATGGGGACATATCTTGCATTCAGGTGCATGGGGACCATTTCTTGCATTCTGTTGCATAGGGGACCATATCCTGCATTCAGGTGCATGGGGACCCTATGTTGCATTCAGGTGCATGGGGACCATATCTTGCATTCTGGTGCATGGAGACATATCTTGCATTCAGGTGCATGGGGACATATATTGTATTCTGGTGCATGGGGACATATCTTGCATTCTGGTGCATGGGGAAATATCTTGCATTCTGGTGCATGGGGACATAACTTGCATTCGGGTGCATGGGGACCCTAAGTTGTAGTCTGGTGCATGGGTACATATCCTGCCTGCAGGTGCATGGGGAAATATCTTGCCTTCTGGTGCATGGGGACCATATCTTGCATTCTGGTACATGGGGACCCTATCTTCAATACTGCTGCATGGGGACACTATCTTGCATTCAGGTGCATGGGGAGATATCTTGCATTCTGGTGCATGGGGATCATATCTTGCATTCTGGTACATGGGGACCCTATCTTAAATACTGGTGCATGGGGATCCTATCTTGCATTCAGATGCATGGGGACCATATCTTGCATTCTGGTACATGGGACCATATCTTGCATTCAGGTGCATGGGGACCATATCTTGCATTCTGGTGCATGGGGACCATATCTTGCATTCTGGTACATGGGAACATATCTTGCATTCTGGTACATGGGGACCCTATCTTGCATTCAGGTGCATGGGGACCATATCTTGCATTCTGGTACATGGGACCATATCTTGCATTCTGGTGCATGGGGACCATATCTTGCATTCAGGTGCATGGGGACATATCTTGCATTCTGGTGCATGGGGACATATCTTGCATTCAGGTGCATGGGGACCATATCTTGCATTCAGGTGCATGGGGACATATCTTGCATTCTGGTGCATGGGGACATATCTTGCATTCTGGTGCATGGGGAAATATCTTGCATTCAGGTGCATGGGGACATAACTTGCATTCGGGTGCATGGGGACCCTATCTTGTAGTCTGGTGCATGGGTACATATCTTGCATGCAGGTGCATGGGGAAATATCTTGCATTCTGGTGCATGGGGACCATATCTTGCATTCTGGTACATGGGGACCCTATCTTCAATACTGGTGCATGGGGACCCTATCTTGCATTCAGGTGCATGGGGAAATATCTTGCATTCTGGTGCATGGGGATCATATCTTGCATTCTGGTACATGGGGACCCTATCTTCAATATGGTGCATGGGATCCTATCTTGCATTCAGATGCATGGGACCATATCATGCATTCTGGTACATGGGCCATATCTTGCATTCTGTCATGGGGATAATATCTTGCATTCTCGTTCATGGGGACATATCTGCATTCATGTGCATGGGGACCATATCTTGCTTTAGGTGCATACAACCCCACACCACAGGGACCATATATTGCATTCTGGTGCATGGGACCATATCTTGCATTCTGGTGCATGGGACATATCTTGCATTCAGGTGCATGGGGACCATATCTTGCATTCTGGTGCATGTGACCATATCTTGCATTCAGGTGCATGGGAACCCTATCTTGCATTCTGGTGCATGGGGCCATATCTTGCATTCTGGTGCATGGGGACCATATCTTGCATTCTGGTGCATGGGGACATATCTTCAATACAGGTGCATGGGGACCATATCTTGCATTAAGGTGCATGGGACCATATCTTGCATTCTGGTGCATGGGGACCCTATCTTGCATTCAGGTGCATGGGGACCATATCTTGCATTCTGGTGCATGGGGACCATATCTTGCATTCAGGTGCATGGGGACATATCTTTCATTCTGGTACATGGGACCCTATCTTGCATTCAGGTGCATGGGGACCATATCTTGCATTCTGGTACATGGGACCATATCTTGCATTCTGGTGCATGGGGACCATATCGTGCATGCACGTGCATGGGGACCATATCTTGCATTCTGGTACATGGGGACCCTATCTTCAATACTGGTGCATGGGGACCATATCTTGCATTCAGGTGCATGGGGACCATATCTTGCAGTCAGGTGCATGGGGACCATATCTTGCATTCTGGTGCATGGTGACCCTATCTTGCAGTCAGGTGCATGGGGACCATATCTTGCATTATGGTGCATGGGGACATATCTTGCATTCAGGTGCATGGGGACATATCTTACATTCAGGTGCATGGGGACCCTATCTTGCATTCAGGTGCATGGGGACCATATCTTGCATTCTGGTGCATGGGGACCATATCTTGCATTCAGGTGCATGGGGACATATATTTCATTCTGGTACATGGGGACCCTATCTTGCATTCAGGTGCATGGTGACCATATCTTGCATTCTGGTACATGGGACCATATCTTGCATTCTGGTGCATGGGGACCCTATCGTGCAGGCACGTGCATGGGGACCATATCTTGCATTCTGGTACATGGGGACCCTATCTTCATTACTGGTGCATGGGGACCATATCTTGCATTCAGGTGCATGGGGACCATATCTTGCAGTCAGATGCATGGGGACCATATCTTGCATTCTGGTGCATGGTGACCCTATCTTGCAGTCAGGTGCATGGGGACCATATCTTGCATTATGGTGCATGGGGACATAGCTTGCATTCAGGTGCATGGGGACATATCTTGCATTCAGGTGCATGGGGACCCTATCTTGCATTCAGGTGCATGGGGACATATCTTGCATTCAGGTGCATGGGGACATACCTTGCATTCTGGTTCATGGGTACATATCTTGCATTAAGGTGCATGGGTACATATCTTGCATTCTGGTGCATGGGGACATATCTTGCATTCTGGTGCATGGGGAAATATCTTGGATGCTGGTGCATGGGGACATAACTTGCATTCGGGTGCATGGGGACCCTATCTTCAATACTGGTGCATGGGGACCCTATCTTGCATTCAGGTGCATGGGGACATATCTTTCATTCTGGTGCATGTCAACATATCTTGCATTCAGGTGCATGGGGACCATATCTTACATTCTGTTGCATAGGGCACCATATCCTGCATTCTGGTGCATGACCCACACAAAGGGACCATATCTTGCATTCTGGAGCATGGGGACATATCTTGCATTCAGGTGCATGGGGAAATATCTTGCATTCAGGTGCATGGGAACATATATTGCACACAAAACCTTCTGGTGCATGGGGACATATCTTGCATTCTGGTGCATGGGGAAATATCTTGCATTCTGGTGCATGGGGAAATAACTTGCATTCGGGTGCATGGGGAACCTATCATGTAGTCTGGTGCATGGGTACATATCTTGCATGCAGGTGCATGGGGAAATATCTTGCATTCAGGTGCATGGGGACCATATCTTGCATTCTGGTACATGGGGACCCTATCTTCAATACTGGTGCATGGGGACCCTATCTTGCATTCAGGTGCATGGGGAAATATCTTGCATTCTGGTGCATGTGGATCATATCTTGCATTCTGGTACATGGGGACCCTATCTTCAATACTGGTGCATGGGGATCCTATCTTGCATTCAGATGCATGGGGACCATATCTTGCATTCTGGTACATGGGACCATATCTTGCATTCTGGTACATGGGGATCCTATCTTGCATTCATGTGCATGGGGACCATATCTTGCTTTCTGGTGCATAGGGCCCATATATTTTATTCAGGTGCATGGGGACATATCTTGCATTCTGGTGCATGGGGACATATCTTGCATTCAGGTGCATGGGGACCATATCTTGCATTCTGGTGCATGGGACCATATCTTGCATTCAGGTGCATGGGACATTTCTTGCATTCAGGTGCATGGGGACCATATCTTTACATTCTGGTGCATGGGGACCATATTTTGCCTTCAGGTGCATGGGGACCCTATCTTCAATACTGGTGCATGAGGACCATATCTTGCATTCTGGTGCATGGGGACATATCTTGCATTCAGGTGCATGGGGACCATATCTTGCATTATGTTGCATAGGGGACCATATCCAGCATTCTGGTGCATGGGGACCCTATCTTGCATTCAGGTGCATGGGGACCATATCTTGCATTCTGGTGCATGGGGACATATCTTGCATTCAGGTGCATGGGGACAATATCTTGCATTCTGGTGCATGGGACCATATATTGCATTCTGGTGCATGGGGACCCTATCTTGCATTCAGGTGCATGGGGTCCATATATTGCATTCTGGTGCCTGTGGACATATCTTGCATTCAGGTGCATGGGGACCATATCTTTACATTCTGGTGCATGGGCACCATATTTTGCATTCTGTTGCATGGGGACCATATCTTGCAATCTGCAGCATGGGGATATATCTTGCATTCTGGTGCATGGGGACATATCTTGCATTCTGGTACATGGGGACATATCTTGCATTCAGGTGCATGGGGACCATTTCTTGCATTCTGTTGCATAGGGGACCATATCCTGCATTCAGGTGCATGGGGACCCTATGTTGCATTCAGGTGCATGGGGACCATATCTTGCATTCTGGTGCATGGAGACATATCTTGCATTCAGGTGCATGGGGACATATATTGTATTCTGGTGCATGGGGACATATCTTGCATTCTGGTGCATGGGGAAATATCTTGCATTCTGGTGCATGGGGACATAACTTGCATTCGGGTGCATGGGGACCCTAAGTTGTAGTCTGGTGCATGGGTACATATCTTGCCTGCAGGTGCATGGGGAAATATCTAGCCTTCTGGTGCATGGGGACCATATCTTGCATTCTGGTACATGGGGACCCTATCTTCAATATTGCTGCATGGGGACACTATCTTGCATTCAGGTGCATGGGGAGATATCTTGCATTCTGGTGCATTGGGATCATATCTTGCATTCTGGTACATGGGGACCCTATCTTAAATACTGGTGCATGGGGATCCTATCTTGCATTCAGATGCATGGGGACCATATCTTGCATTCTGGTACATGGGACCATATCTTGCATTCAGCTGCATGGGGACCATATCTTGCATTCTGGTGCATGGGGAACATATCTTGCATTCAGGTTCATGGGGATATATCTTTCATTCTGGTACATGGGGACCCTATCTTGCATTCAGGTGCATGGGGACCATATCTTGCATTCTGGTACATGGGACCATATCTTGCATTCTGGTGCATGGGGACCCTATCGTGCATGCAGGTACATGGGGACATATCTTGCATTCAGGTGCATGGGGACATATCTTGCATTCAGGTGCATGGAGACATATCTTGCATTCAGGTGCATGGGGACATATCTTGCATTCTGGTGCATGGGGACATATCTTGCATTCTGGTGCATGGGGAAATATCTTGCATTATGGTGCATGGGGACATAACTTGCATTCGGGTGCATGGGGACCCTATCTTGTAGTCTGGTGCATGGGCACATATCTTGCATGCAGGTGCATGGGGAAATATCTTGCATTCTGGTACATGGGGACCATATCTTGCATTCTGGTACATGGGGAACCTATCTTCAATACTGGTGCATGGGGACCCTATCTTGCATTCAGGTGCATGGGGAAATATCTTGCATTCTGGTGCATGGGGATCATATCTTGCATTCTGGTACATGGGGACCCTATCTTCAATACTGGTACATGGGGACCCTATCTTCAATACTGCTGCATGGGGACATATCTTGCATTCAGGGGCATGGGGACATATCTTGCATTCTGGTGCATGGGTACATATCTTGTATTCAGGAGCATGGGTACATATCTTGCATTCTGGTGCATGGGGACATAGCTTGCATTCAGGTGCATGTGGACCATATCTCGCATTCTGGTGCATGGAACCATATCTTTCATTCTGGTGCATGGGGACCCTATCTTGCATTCAGCTGCATGGGGACCATATCTTGCATTCTGGTGCCTGTGGACATATCTTGCAATCAGCTGAATGGGGACCATATATTTACATGCTGGTGCATGGGCACCTTATCTTGCATTCTGGTGCATGGGGACCATATCTTGCATTCTGGAGCTTGGGGACATATCTTGCATTCTGGTGCATGGGGACATATCTTGCATTGTGGTGCATGGGGACCACATCTTGCATTCAGGGGCATGGGGACATATCTTGCATTCTGGTGCATGGGGACATATCTTGCATTGTGGTGCATGGGGACATATCTTGCATTGTGGTGCATGGGGACCACATCTTGCATTCTGGTGCATGGGGACATATCTTGCATTCTGGTGCATGGGGACATATCTTGCATTGTGGTGCATGGGGACCACATCTTGCATTCTGGTACATGGGGACATATCTTGCATTATGTTGCATAGGGGATCATATCCTGCATTCTGGTGCATGGGGACCCTATGATACATTCAGTTGCATGGGGACCATATCTTGCATTCTGGTGCATGGGGATATATCTTGCATTCAGGTGCATGGAGACATATCTTGCATTCAGGTGCATGGGGACATATCTTGCATTTTGGTGCATGGGGACATATCTTGCATTCTGGTGCATGTGGAAATATCTTGCATGCTGGTGCATGGGGACATAACTTGCATTCGGGTGCATGGGGACCCTATCTTGTAGTCTGGTGCATGGGTACATATCTTTCATGCAGTTGCATGGGGAAATATCTTGCATTCTGGTGCATGGGGACCATATCTTGCATGCTGGTACATGGGGACCCTATCTTCAATACTGGTGCATGGGGACCCTATCTTGCATTCAGGTGCATGGGGACATATCTTGCATTCTGGTGCATGGGGATCATATCTTGCATTCTGGTACATGGGGACCCTATCCTCAATACTGGTGCATGGGGATCCTATCTTGCATTCAGATGCATGGGGACCATATCTTGCATTCTGGTACATGGGACCATATCTTGCATTCTAGTGCATGGGGACCCTATCTTGCATTCAGGTGCATGGGGACCATATCTTGCATTCTGGTGCATGGGGACCATATCTTGCATTCAGGTGCATGGTGACATATCTTTCATTCTGGTACATGGGGACCCTATCTTGCATTCAGGTGCATGGGTACCATATCTTGCATTCTGGTACATGGGACCATATCTTGCATTCTGGTGCATGGGGACCCTATCGTGCATGCAGGTGCATGGGGACCATATCTTGCATTCTGGTACATGGGGACCCTATCTTCAATACTGGTGCATGGGGACCCTATCTTGCAGTCGGGTGCATGGGGACCATATCTTGTATTCTGGTGCATGGGGAAATATCTTGCATTCAGGTGCATAGGGACATATCTTGCATTCTGGTGCATGGGTACATATCTTGCATTCAGGTGCATGGGTACATATCTTGCATTCTGGTGCATGGGGACATATCTTGCATTCTGGTGCATGGGGACATAGCTTGCATTCAGGTGCATGGGGACCATATCTTGCATTCTGGTGCATGGGACCATATCTTGCATTCTGGTGCATGGGGACCCTATCCTGCATTCAAGTGCATGGGGACAATATCTTGCATTATGGTGCCTGTGGAGGTATCTTGCATTCAGGTGAATGGGGACCATATATTTACATTCTGGTGCATGGGCACCATATCTTGCATTCTGGTGCATGGGGACCATATCTTGCATTCTGGATCTTGGGGACATATCTTGCATTCTGGTGCATGGGGACATATCTTGCATTCTGGTGCATGGGGACCACATCTTGCATTCTGGTACATGGGTACATATCTTGCATTATGTTGCATAGGGGATCATATCCTGCATTCTGGTGCATGGGGACCCTATGATGCATTCAGTTGCATGGGGACCATATCTTGCATTCTGGTGCATGGGGATATATCTTGCATTCAGGTGCATGGAGACATATCTTGCATTCAGGTGCATGGGGACATATCTTGCATTCTGGTGCATGGGGATCATATCTTGCATTCTGGTACATGGGGACCCTATCTTCAATACTGGTGCATGGGGATCCTATCTTGCATTCAGATGCATGGGGACCATATCTTGCATTCTGGTACATGGGACCATATCTTGCATTCTGGTACATGGGGATCCTATCTTGCATTCATGTGCATGGGGACCATATCTTGCTTTCTGGTGCATAGGGCCCATATATTTTATTCAGGTGCATGGGGACATATCTTGCATTCTGGTGCATGGGGACATATCTTGCATTCAGGTGCATGGGGACCATATCTTGCATTATGGTGCATGTGACCATATCTTGCATTCTGGTGCATGGGAACCCTATCTTGCATTCTGGTACATGGGGCCATATCTTGCATTCTGGTGCATGGGGACCATATCTTGCATTCTGGTTCATGGGGACATATCTTGCATTCAGGTGCATGGGGACCATATCTTGCATTATGGTGCATGTGACCATATCTTGCATTCTGGTGCATGGGAACCCTATCTTGCATTCTGGTACATGGGGCCATATCTTGCATTCTGGTGCATGGGGACCATATCTTGCATTCTGGTGCATGGGGACATATCTTGCATTCAGGTGCATGGGGACCATATCTTGCATTATGGTGCATGTCACCATATCTTGCATTCAGGTGCATGGGAACCATATCCTGCATTCTGTACATGGGACCATATCTTGCATTCAGGTGCATGGGGACCATATCTTGCATTCTGGTCATGGGGACATATCTTGCATTCAGGTGCATGGGGACATATCTTGCATTCAGGTGCATGGGGACATATCTTGCATTCAGGTGCATGGGGATATATCTTGCATTCTGGTGCATGGGGACATATCTTGCATTCTGGTGCATGGGGAAATATCTTGCATTCTGGTGCATGGGGACATAACTTCCATTCGGGTGCATGGGGACCCTATCATGTAGTCTGGTGCATGGGTACATATCTTGCATGCAGGTGCATGGGTAAATATCTTGCATTCTGGTGCATGGGGACCATATCTGCATTCTGGTACATGGGGACCCTATCTTCAATACTGGTGCATGGGGACCCTATCTTGCATTCAGATGCATGGGGACATATCTTGCATTCTGGTGCATGGGGACCATATCTTGCATTCTGGTGCATGGGGACCCTATCTTGCATTCTGGTGCATGGGGAATATCTTGCATTCAGATGCATGGGGACCATATCTTGCATTCTGGTACATGGGACCATATCTTGCATTCTGGTGCATGGGGACCCTATCTTGCATTCAGGTGCATGGGGACCATATCTTGCATTCTGGTGCATGGGGACCATATCTTGCATTCAGGTGCATGGGGACCATATCTTGCATTCTGGTACATGTGACAATATCTAGCATTCTGGTGCATGGGGACCCTATCTTGCATTCAGGTGCATGGGGAATATCTTGCATTCAGATACATGGGGACCATATCTTCAATACTGGTACATGGGGACCCTATCTTCAATACAGGTGCATGGGGACAATATCTTGCATTCAGGTGCATGG
>CM026388.1:609752-657364 GCA_014843695.1 Archivesica marissinica | reverse complement strand
TTGATAGATTGGTGAACATGTTGTTTCCTGCCAGTTGATAGATTGGTGAACATGTTGGTCATGTCAGTTGATAGATTGGTGAACATGTTGGTTCCTGCCAGTTGATAGATTGGTGAACATATTGGTTCATGCCAGTTGATAGATTGGTGAACATGTTGGTTCATGCCAGTTGATAGATTTGTGAACATGTTGGTTCCTGCCAGTTGATAGATTGGTGAACATGTTGGTTCCTGCCAGTTGATAGATTGGTGAACATGTTGGTTCCTGCCAGTTGATAGATTGGTGAACATGTTGGTTCCTGCCAGTTGATAGATTGGTGAACATGGTGGTTCCTGCCAGTTGATAGATTGGTGAACATGTTGGTTCCTGCCAGTTGATAGATTGGTGAACATGTTGGTTCCTGCCAGTTGATAGATTGGTGAACATGTTGGTTCCTGCCAGTTGATAGATTGGTGAACATGTTGGTTCCTGCCAGTTGATAGATTGGTGAACATGTTGGTCCTGCCAGTTGATAGATTGGTGAACATGTTGGTTCCTGCCAGTTGATATATTGGTGAACATGTTGGTTCATGCCAGTTGATAGATTGGTGAACATGGTGGTTCCTGCCAGTTGATAGATTGGTGAATATGTGGTTCATGTCAGTTGATAGATTTGTGAACATGTTGGTTCCTGCCAGTTGATAGATTGGTGAACATGGTGGTTCCTGCCAGTTGATAGATTGGTGAACATGTTGGTTCTTGTCAGTTGAAGATTGGTGAACATGTTGGTTCTTGTCAGTTGATAGATTGGTGAACATGTTGTTCCTGCCAGTTGATAGATTGGTGAACATGTTGGTTCCTGCCAGTTGATAGATTGGTGAATATAGTGGTTCATGTCAGTTGATAGATTGGTGAATATAGTGGTTCATGTCAGTTGATAGATTGGTGAACATGTTGGTTCCTGCCAGTTGATAGATTGGTGAATATACTGGTTCATGTCAGTTGATAGATTGGTGAATATAGTGGTTCCTGCCAGTTGATAGATTGGTGAATATAGTGGTTCATGTCAGTTGATAGATTGGTGAATATAGTGGTTCATGTCAGTTGATAGATTGGTGAATATAGTGGTTGCTGCCAGTTGATAGATTGGTGAATATAGTGGTTCTGTCAGTTGATAGATTGGTGAATATAGTGGTTCATGTCAGTTGATAGATTGGTGAATATAGTGGTTCATGTCAGTTGATAGATTGGTGAATATAGTGGTCCATGCCAGTTGATATATTGGTGAACATGTTGGTTCCTGCCAGTTGATAGATTGGTGAACATGTTGGTTCATGTCAGTTGATAGACTGGTGAACATGTTGGTTCTTGTCAGTTGATAGATTGGTGAACATATTGGTTCCTGCCAGTTGATATATTGCTGAACATGTTGGTTCCTGCCAGTTGATAGATTGGTGAACATGTTGGTTCCTGCCAGTTGATAGATTGGTGAAAATAATGGTTCCTGTCAGTTGATAGATTGGTGAATATAGTGGTTCCTGCCAGTTTATAGATTGGTGAATATAGTTGTTCATGTCAGTTGATAGATTGGTGAACATGTTGGTTCCTGCCAGTTGATAGATTGGTGAATATAGTGGTTCATGTCAGTTGATAGATTGGTAAACATTTTGGTTCTTGTCAGTTGATATATTGGTGAACATGTTGGTTCCTGCCAGTTGATAGATTGCTGAACATGTTGGTTCCTGCCAGATAATAGATTGGTGAACATGTTGGTTCCTGCCAGTTGATAGATTGGTGATTATAGTGGTTCCTGCCAGTTGATAGATTGGTGAACATGTTGGTTCCTGCCAGTTGATAGATTGCTGAACATGTTGGTTCCTGCCAGTTGATAGATTGGTGAACATGTTGGTTCCTGCCAGTTGATAGATTGGTGAATATAGTGGTTCCTGCCAGTTGATAGATTGGTGAATATAGTGGTTCCTGCCAGTTGATAGATTGGTGAATATAGTGGTTCATGTCAGTTGATAGATTGGTGAATATAGTGGTTCCTGCCAGTTGATAGATTGGTGAATATAGTGGTTCATGTCAGTTGATAGATTGGTGAATATAGTGGTTCATGTCAGTTGATAGATTGGTGAATATAGTGGTTCCTGCCAGTTGATAGATTGGTGAATATAGTGGTTCATGTCAGTTGATAGATTGGTGAATATAGTGGTTCATGTCAGTTGATAGATTGGTGAATATAGTGGTTCATGTCAGTTGATAGATTGGTGAATATAGTGGTTCATGCCAGTTGATATATTGGTGAACATGTTGGTTCCTGCCAGTTGATAGATTGGTGAACATGTTGGTTCATGTCAGTTGATAGATTGGTGAACATGTTGGTTCTTGTCAGTTGATAGATTGGTGAACATATTGGTTCCTGCCAGTTGATATATTGCTGAACATGTTGGTTCCTGCCAGTTGATAGATTGGTGAACATGTTGGTTCCTGCCAGTTGATAGATTGGTGAAATAATGGTTCCTGTCAGTTGATAGATTGGTGAATATAGTGGTTCCTGCCAGTTGATAGATTGGTGAATATAGTTGTTCATGTCAGTTGATAGATTGGTGAACATGTTGGTTCCTGCCAGTTGATAGATTGGTGAATATAGTGGTTCATGTCAGTTGATAGATTGGTAACATGTTGGTTCTTGTCAGTTTATATGGTGAACATGTTGGTTCCTGCCAGTTGATAGATTGGTGAACATGTTGGTTCCTGCCAGTTGATAGATTGGTGAACATGTTGGTTCCTGCCAGTTGATAGATTGGTGATTTAGTGGTTCCTGCCAGTTGATATATTGGTGAACATGTTGGTTCCTGCCAGTTGATAGATTGGTGAACATGTTGGTTCCTGCCAGTTGATAGATTGGTGAACATGTTGGTTCCTGCCAGTTGATAGATTGGTGAATATACTGGTTCATGTCAGTTGATAGATTGGTGAATATAGTGGTTCCTGCCAGTTGATAGATTGGTGAATATAGTGGTTCATGTCAGTTGATAGATTGGTGAATATAGTGGTTCATGTCAGTTGATAGATTGGTGAATATAGTGGTTGCTGCCAGTTGATAGATTGGTGAATATAGTGGTTCATGTCAGTTGATAGATTGGTGAATATAGTGGTTCATGTCAGTTGATAGATTGGTGAATATAGTGGTTCATGTCAGTTGATAGATTGGTGAATATAGTGGTCCATGCCAGTTGATATATTGGTGAACATGTTGGTTCCTGCCAGTTGATAGATTGGTGAACATGTTGGTTCATGTCAGTTGATAGACTGGTGAACATGTTGGTTCTTGTCAGTTGATAGATTGGTGAACATATTGGTTCCTGCCAGTTGATATATTGCTGAACATGTTGGTTCCTGCCAGTTGATAGATTTGTGAACATGTTGGTTCCTGCCAGTTGATAGATTGGTGAAAATAATGGTTCCTGTCAGTTGATAGATTGGTGAATATAGTGGTTCCTGCCAGTTTATAGATTGGTGAATATAGTTGTTCATGTCAGTTGATAGATTGGTGAACATGTTGGTTCCTGCCAGTTGATAGATTGGTGAATATAGTGGTTCATGTCAGTTGATAGATTGGTAAACATGTTGGTTCTTGTCAGTTGATATATTGGTGAACATGTTGGTTCCTGCCAGTTGATAGATTGCTGAACATGTTGGTTCCTGCCAGTTAATAGATTGGTGAACATGTTGGTTCCTGCCAGTTGATAGATTGGTGATTATAGTGGTTCCTGCCAGTTGATATATTGGTGAACATGTTGGTTCCTGCCAGTTGATAGATTGCTGAACATGTTGGTTCCTGCCAGTTGATAGATTGGTGAACATGTTGGTTCCTGCCAGTTGATAGATTGGTGAATATAGTGGTTCCTGCCAGTTGATAGATTGGTGAATATAGTGGTTCATGTCAGTTGATAGATTGGTGAACATGTTGGTTCCTGCCAGTTGATAGGTTGGTGAATATAGTGGTTCATGTCTGTTGATAGATTGGTGAATATAGTGGTTCATGTCAGTTGATAGATTGGTGAACATGTTGGTTCCTGCCAGTTGATAGATTGGTGAATAGAGTGGTTCATGTCAGTTGATAGATTGGTGAAAATTGTGGTTCCTGCCTGTTGATAGATTGATGAACATGTTGATTCTTGTCAGTTGATAGATTGGTGAACATGTTGGTTCCTGCCAGTTGATAGATTGGTGAACATGTTGGTTCCTGCCAGTTGATATATTGGTGAATATAGTGGTTCATGTCAGTTGATAGATTGGTGAATATAGTGGTTCATGTCAGTTGATAGATTGGTGAACATGTTGGTTCCTGCCAGTCGATAGATTGGTGAATATACTGGTTCATGTCAGTTGATAGATTGGTGAATATAGTGGTTCCTGCCAGTTGATAGATTGGTGAATATAGTGGTTCATGTCAGTTGATAGATTGGTGAATATAGTGGTTCATGTCAGTTGATAGATTGGTGAATATAGTGGTTGCTGCCAGTTGATAGATTGGTGAATATAGTGGTTCATGTCAGTTGATAGATTGGTGAATATAGTGGTTCATGTCAGTTGATAGATTGGTGAATATAGTGGTCCATGCCAGTTGATATATTGGTGAACATGTTGGTTCCTGCCAGTTGATAGATTGGTGAACATGTTGGTTCATGTCAGTTGATAGACTGGTGAACATGTTGGTTCTTGTCAGTTGATAGATTGGTGAACATATTGGTTCCTGCCAGTTGATATATTGCTGAACATGTTGGTTCCTGCCAGTTGATAGATTGGTGAACATGTTGGTTCCTGCCAGTTGATAGATTGGTGAAAATAATGGTTCCTGTCAGTTGATAGATTGGTGAATATAGTGGTTCCTGCCAGTTTATAGATTGGTGAATATAGTTGTTCATGTCAGTTGATAGATTGGTGAACATGTTGGTTCCTGCCAGTTGATAGATTGGTGAATATAGTGGTTCATGTCAGTTGATAGATTGGTGAATATAGTGGTTCATGTCAGTTGATATATTGGTGAATATAGTGGTCCATGCCAGTTGATATATTGGTGAACATGTTGGTTCCTGCCAGTTGATAGATTGGTGAACATGTTGGTTCATGTCAGTTGATAGACTGGTGAACATGTTGGTTCTTGTCAGTTGATAGATTGGTGAACATATTGGTTCCTGCCAGTTGATATATTGCTGAACATGTTGGTTCCTGCCAGTTGATAGATTGGTGAACATGTTGGTTCCTGCCAGTTGATAGATTGGTGAAAATAATGGTTCCTGTCAGTTGATAGATTGGTGAATATAGTGGTTCCTGCCAGTTTATAGATTGGTGAATATAGTTGTTCATGTCAGTTGATAGATTGGTGAACATGTTGGTTCTTGTCAGTTGATATATTGGTGAACATGTTGGTTCCTGCCAGTTGATAGATTGCTGAACATGTTGGTTCCTGCCAGTTAATAGATTGGTGAACATGTTGGTTCCTGCCAGTTGATAGATTGGTGATTATAGTGGTTCCTGCCAGTTGATAGATTGGTGAACATGTTGGTTCCTGCCAGTTGATAGATTGCTGAACATGTTGGTTCCTGCCAGTTGATAGATTGGTGAACATGTTGGTTCCTGCCAGTTGATAGATTGGTGAATATAGTGGTTCCTGCCAGTTGATAGATTGGTGAATATAGTGGTTCATGTCAGTTGATAGATTGGTGAACATGTTGGTTCCTGCCAGTTGATAGATTGGTGAATATAGTGGTTCATGTCAGTTGATAGATTGGTGAAAATTGTGGTTCCTGCCTGTTGATAGATTGGTGAACATGTTGGTTCTTGTCAGTTGATAGATTGGTGAACATGTTGGTTCCTGCCAGTTGATATATTGCTGAACATGTTGGTTCCTGCCAGTTGATAGATTGGTGAATATGTTGGTTCCTGCCAGTTGATAGATTGGTGAAAATAATGGTTCCTGTCAGTTGATAGATTGGTGAATATAGTGGTTCCTGCCAGTTGATAGATTGGTGAATATAGTTGTTCATGTCAGTTGATAGATTGGTGAACATGTTGGTTCCTGCCAGTTGATAGATTGGTGAATATAGTGGTTCATGTCAGTTGATAGATTGGTGAATATAGTGGTTCATGTCAGTTGATAGATTGGTGAATATAGTGGTCCATGCCAGTTGATATATTGGTGAACATGTTGGTTCCTGCCAGTTGATAGATTGGTGAACATGTTGGTTCATGTCAGTTGATAGACTGGTGAACATGTTGGTTCTTGTCAGTTGATAGATTGGTGAACATATTGGTTCCTGCCAGTTGATATATTGCTGAACATGTTGGTTCCTGCCAGTTGATAGATTGGTGAACATGTTGGTTCCTGCCAGTTGATAGATTGGTGAAAATAATGGTTCCTGTCAGTTGATAGATTGGTGAATATAGTGGTTCCTGCCAGTTGATAGATTGGTGAATATAGTGGTTCATGTCAGTTGATAGATTGGTGAACATGGTGGTTCCTGCCAGTTGATAGATTGGTGAACATGTTGGTTCCTGTCAGTTGATAGATTGGTGAACATGTTGGTTCCTGCCAGTTGATAGATTGGTGAACATGTTGGTTCCTGCCAGTTGATAGATTGGTGAACATAGTGGTTCCTGCCAGTTGATAGATTGGTGAAATAGTGGTTCCTGCCAGTTGATAGATTGGTGAACATGTTGGTTCCTGCCAGTTGATAGATTGGTGAACATGTTGGTTCCTGCCAGTTGATAGATTGGTGAATTGGTTCCTGCCAGTTGATAGATTGGTGAATATAGTGGTTCATGTCAGTTGATAGATTGGTGAATATAGTGGTTCCTGCCAGTTGATAGATTGGTGAAATTGGTTCTGCAGTTGATAGATTGGTGAACATGTTGGTTCTTGTCAGTTGATAGATTGGTGAACATGTTGGTTCCTGCCAGTTGATAGATTGGTGAACATGTTGGTTCCTGCCAGTTGATATATTGGTGAATATAGTGGTTCATGTCAGTTGATAGATTGGTGAATATAGTGGTTCATGTCAGTTGATAGATTGGTGAACATGTTGGTTCCTGCCAGTTGATAGATTGGTGAATATACTGGTTCATGTCAGTTGATAGATTGGTGAATATAGTGGTTCCTGCCAGTTGATAGATTGGTGAATATAGTGGTTCATGTCAGTTGATAGATTGGTGAATATAGTGGTTCATGTCAGTTGATAGATTGGTGAATATAGTGGTTGCTGCCAGTTGATAGATTGGTGAATATAGTGGTTCATGTCAGTTGATAGATTGGTGAATATAGTGGTTCATGTCAGTTGATAGATTGGTGAATATAGTGGTCCATGCCAGTTGATATATTGGTGAACATGTTGGTTCCTGCCAGTTGATAGATTGGTGAACATGTTGGTTCATGTCAGTTGATAGACTGGTGAACATGTTGGTTCTTGTCAGTTGATAGATTGGTGAACATATTGGTTCCTGCCAGTTGATATATTGCTGAACATGTTGGTTCCTGCCAGTTGATAGATTGTGAACATGTTGGTTCCTGCCAGTTGATAGATTGGTGAAAATAATGGTTCCTGTCAGTTGATAGATTGGTGAATATAGTGGTTCCTGCCAGTTTATAGATTGGTGAATATAGTTGTTCATGTCAGTTGATAGATTGGTGAACATGTTGGTTCCTGCCAGTTGATAGATTGGTGAATATAGTGGTTCATGTCAGTTGATAGATTGGTAAACATGTTGGTTCTTGTCAGTTGATATATTGGTGAACATGTTGGTTCCTGCCAGTTGATAGATTGCTGAACATGTTGGTTCCTGCAAGTTAATAGATTGGTGAACATGTTGGTTCCTGCCAGTTGATAGATTGGTGATTATAGTGGTTCCTGCCAGTTGATAGATTGGTGAACATGTTGGTTCCTGCCAGTTGATAGATTGCTGAACATGTTGGTTCCTGCCAGTTGATAGATTGGTGAACATGTTGGTTCCTGCCAGTT
The DNA here is from genome assembly GCA_014843695.1 of Archivesica marissinica. Lineage (NCBI taxonomy): Eukaryota > Metazoa > Mollusca > Bivalvia > Venerida > Vesicomyidae > Archivesica > Archivesica marissinica. The sequence continues at coordinate 649,361 of CM026388.1, read as the reverse complement.
GATAGATCGGTGAATATAGTGGTTCCTGCCAGTTGATAGATTGGTGAATATAGTGGTTCATGTCAGTTGATAGATTGGTGAACATGTTGGTTCCTGCCAGTTGATAGGTTGGTGAATATAGTGGTTCATGTCTGTTGATAGATTGGTGAATATAGTGGTTCATGTCAGTTGATAGATTGGTGAACATGTTGGTTCCTGCCAGTTGATAGATTGGTGAATAGAGTGGTTCATGTCAGTTGATAGATTGGTGAAAATTGTGGTTCCTGCCTGTTGATAGATTGATGAACATGTTGATTCTTGTCAGTTGATAGATTGGTGAACATGTTGGTTCCTGCCAGTTGATAGATTGGTGAACATGTTGGTTCCTGCCAGTTGATATATTGGTGAATATAGTGGTTCATGTCAGTTGATAGATTGGTGAATATAGTGGTTCATGTCAGTTGATATATTGGTGAACATGTTGGTTCCTGCCAGTCGATAGATTGGTGAATATACTGGTTCATGTCAGTTGATAGATTGGTGAATATAGTGGTTCCTGCCAGTTGATAGATTGGTGAATATAGTGGTTCATGTCAGTTGATAGATTGGTGAAATTACCAAAACTGTTTACAAGAATGTAAGAAACTCGTACACTGCTGCGGTAACATCAGTTAAGGACGGGCACTATCAAAGCAGAATAGGAGAGGCTGAGGGAAATGTGAAGAAACTCTACAGTGTTACTTCTAACTTACTGGGACGATCTAACGAAAACCCTCTTCCACCGCACACGAGTGAAGTTGCTTTGGCAAATGACTTCTTGCAATATTTCACTGGTAAAATCTTGAAACTACGCAATGACCTGGATAACATTTGCACTGAATCCGACCTATCGGTGCCTGGAATTAATGACACATTAGAAACATCGTTGTGTCCAAATGTTCTATCTGAATTCCAGTTAGTAACTGAAAGTGATATCACCAAACTTGTGAAAGAATCAAAATCTACCACATGTGAACTGGATATAATGCCAACATCAAAACTAAAAGAGAACCTTTCTACAATAATACCTGTTATGACAGAAATTGTCAATAGGTCATTGTCAACTGGTGTGTTCCCAGATGAGTGGAAGAGTGCTGTAGTGAAGCCCCTTCTGAAAAAGAAAGGGCTCCCCCTAGAACTGAAAAACTATCGCCCAGTGTCAAACCTAACTTTCTTGTCCAAAATACTTGAAAAAGCAGCAATGACTCAGATTTCAAATTATATCGAATCAGAAAATCTGTTACCAACATACCAAAGTGCTTATCGTAAAGGTCATGGTGTAGAGACCGCCATGATGAAAATGTATAGTGACCTTCTTGAAACAGCTGACAAGAGTCACATCACTATCGTCGTAATGATCGACCTCAGTGCCGCATTCGACACCATCGACATACCAATATTGCTTGAAGTCTTACAATCTGACTTCGCAATTCAGGGAACTCCCCTGAAGTGGATTCAATCATACCTTAGCGGCAGAGACATGAAAATAGTCATCGAACAGTCAGCGTCCAAATCCGAGCCACTGGAGTTCGGTGTACCTCAGGGTTCTTGTGCTGGGCCGGTTATATTTACCCTCTATATAGCAGCCCTTAACAAAGTTGTAAAAAAGTATCCTGCAGATCTTTATGGATATGCAGATGACCATAAAGTGGCATTCAAAATTAAAGCTGGAAATAATGAAAGTGAGGCATCTGTTCTGAAACAACTTGAAGATTGTTTAAATGACGTCATTGGATGGATGACCAAATTCAAACTTAAAATGAATAACAGCAAAACTGAAATTATCATGTATGGCACGAGGCAACAGCTGTCGAATACGAACATAAGTAGTGTGAATGTTGGCGGGATTGAGGTTAAGTGTGTTGACAATGCGAGAGACCTCGGTGTTCTGATGACAAGCACCTTAAATTTTGACAAACACATCCAAAAAAAAAGTGTCAGATCGCCAACATGCAACTGAGAAATCTAAAAGTTATTAGAAAACATCTTAGTCAAAAATCTACAGAAATACTAGTCCATGTCCTCATTCACTCCCACTTAGATTTCTGTAATGGACTATTCACAAACATTCCTACTTACCAAATGAAACAATTAGAACGTGTCCAAAATCACGCAGCAAGAGTTGTAACCGGTGCTAGTTTTGACCAACCAAGCAATGAGATCCTAAAAACATTGCACTGGCTTCCTGTTCGTGCCCGCATCATGTACAAAGTGATTGTTACTGTGTTCCGGGCGTTAAATGGTACAGCGCCTGTGTATATCCAAGGACTGTTCCAACCTGCCATTCAGACCGAATATAGGCAAAAACTACGATCATCAACATCTAGTGAAACCAAACTGTATGAACCACCACCAACACGAATAAAACTGGCGGACAAATCTATCGTTACCGTAGGACCGAAATGGTGGAACTCGCTCCCAGACTATCTCAGGGATGTGAAAAAGGAATCAGAATTCAAATCAAAACTAAAAACATACTTGTTTCGACGGTTCTTGAACTAGAGTGTATGTATGACTGTGTAGTTGATTCTGTATTCTACAGTGACTTGCTAGGAAATAAATTGATGTGATTTTTTGTAAATACTCATTTTACACTCTATTTTTATGCATTGATACATAGTAATGTAAAGTTTGGATTGTACAGCGCAACCGAATATTTTATACATTTTTGCGCTTTATAAATACTTTGTATTTGTATTTGTATTTGAATATAGTGGTTCATGTCAGTTGATAGATTGGTGAATATAGTGGTTGCTGCCAGTTGATAGATTTGTGAATATAGTGGTTCATGTCAGTTGATAGATTGGTGAATATAGTGGTTCATGTCAGTTGATAGATTGGTGAATATAGTGGTTCCTGCCTGTTGATAGATTGATGAACATGTTGATTCTTGTCAGTTGATAGATTGGTGAACATGTTGGTTCCTGCCAGTTGATAGATTGGTGAACATGTTGGTTCTTGTCAGTTGATATATTGGTGAACATATTGGTTCCTGCCACTTGATATATTGCTGAACATGTTGGTTCCTGCCAGTTGATAGATTGGTGAACATGTTGGTTCCTGCCAGTTGTTAGATCGGTGAAAATAGTGGTTCCTGTCAGTTGATAGATTGGTGAATATAGTGGTTCATGCCAGTTGATAGATTGGTGAAAATGTTGGTTCCTGCCTGTTGATATATTGGTGAATATAGTGGTTCATGTCAGTTGATAGATTGGTGAATATAGTGGTTCATGTCAGTTGATAGATTGGTGAACATGTTGGTTCCTGCCAGTCGATAGATTGGTGAATATACTGTTTCATGTCAGTTGATAGATTGGTGAAAATTGTGGTTCCTGCCAGTTGATAGATTGGTGAACATGTTGGTTCCTGCCAGTTGATAGATTGGTGAACATGTTGGTTCCTGCCAGTTGATATATTGGTGAATATAGTGGTTCATGTCAGTTGATAGATTGGTGAATATAGTGGTTCATGTCAGTTGATAGATTGGTGAACATGTTGGTTCCTGCCAGTCGATAGATTGGTGAATATACTAGTTCATGTCAGTTGATAGATTGGTGAATATAGTGGTTCCTGCCAGTTGATAGATTGGTGAATAAAGTGGTTCATGTCCGTTGATAGATTGGTGAATATAGTGGTTGCTGCCAGTTGATAGATTGGTGAATATAGTGGTTCATGTCAGTTGATAGATTGGTGAATATAGTGGTTCATGTCAGTTGATAGATTGGTGAATATAGTGGTTCATGTCAGTTGATAGATTGGTGAATATAGTGGTCCATGCCAGTTGATATATTGGTGAACATATTGGTTCCTGCCAGTTGATAGATTGGTGAACATGTTGGTTCGTACCAGTTGATTGATTGGTGAGCATGTTGGTTCGTACCAGTTGATAGATTGGTGAACATGTTGGTTCATGTCAGTTGATAGACTGGTGAACATGTTGGTTCTTGTCAGTTGATATATTGGTGAACATATTGGTTCCTGCCAGTTGATATATTGCTGAACATGTTGGTTCCTGCCAGTTGATAGATTGGTGAACATTTTGGTTCCTGCCAGTTGATAGATTGGTGAAAATAGTGGTTCCTGTCAGTTGATCGATTGGTGAATATAGTGGTTCCTGCCAGTTGATAGATTGGTGAATATAGTGATTCATGTCAGTTGATAGATTGGTGAATATAGTGGTCCATGCCAGTTGATATATTGGTGAACATGTTGGTTCCTGCCAGTTGATAGATTGGTGAACATGTTGGTTCATGTCAGTTGATAGACTGGTGAACATGTTGGTCCATGTCAGTTGATAGATTGGTGAACATATTGGTTCCTGCCAGTTGATATATTGCTGAACATGCTGGTTCCTGCCAGTTGATAGATTGCTGAACATGTTGGTTCCTGCCAGTTGATAGATTGGTGAACATGTTGGTTCCTGCCAGTTGATAGATTGGTGATTATAGTGGTTCCTGCCAGTTGATAGATTGTTGAACATGTTGGTTCCTGCCAGTTGATAGATTGGTGAACATGTTGGTTCCTGCCAGTTGATAGATTGGTGATTATAGTGGTTCCTGCCAGTTGATAGATTGGTGAACATGTTGGTTCCTGCCAGTTGATAGATTGCTGAACATGTTGGTTCCTGCCAGTTGATAGATTGGTGAACATGTTGGTTCCTGCCAGTTGATATATTGGTGAATATACTAGTTCATGTCAGTTGATAGATTGGTGAATATAGTGGTTCCTGCCAGTTGATAGATTGGTGAATATTGGTTCATGTCCGTTGATAGATTGGTGAATATAGTGGTTGCTGCCAGTTGATAGATTGGTGAATATAGTGGTTCATGTCAGTTGATAGATTGGTGAATATAGTGGTTCATGTCAGTTGATAGATTGGTGAATATAGTGTTCCATGCCAGTTGATATATTGGTGAACATATTGGTTCCTGCCAGTTGATAGATTGGTGAACATGTTGGTTCGTACCAGTTGATTGATTGGTGAGCATGTTGGTTCGTACCAGTTGATAGATTGGTGAACATGTTGGTTCATGTCAGTTGATAGACTGGTGAACATGTTGGTTCTTGTCAGTTGATATATTGGTGAACATATTGGTTCCTGCCATTGATATATTGCTGAACATGTTGGTTCCTGCCAGTTGATAGATTGGTGAACATGTTGGTTCCTGCCAGTTGTAGATTGGTGAAAATAGTGGTTCCTGTCAGTTGATAGATTGGTGAATATAGTGGTTCCTGCCAGTTGATAGATTGGTGAATATAGTGGTTCATGTCAGTTGATAGATTGGTGAATATAGTGGTTCATGTCAGTTGATAGATTGGTGAATATAGTGGTCCATGCCAGTTGATATATTGGTGAACATGTTGGTTCCTGCAGTTGATAGATTGGTGAACATGTTGGTTCATGTCAGTTGATAGACTGGTGAACATGTTGGTCATGTCAGTTGATAGATTGGTGAACATATTGGTTCCTGCCAGTTGATATATTGCTGAAATGCTGGTTCCTGCCAGTTGATAGATTGGTGAATATGTGGTTCATGCAGTTGATAGATTGGTAACATGTTGGTTCTGTCAGTTGATGATTGGTGAACATGTTGGTTCCTGCCAGTTGATAGATTGGTGAACATGTTGGTTCCTGCCAGTTGATAGATTGGTGAACATGTTGGTTCCTGCCAGTTGATAGATTGGTGATTATAGTGGTTCCTGCCAGTTGATAGATTGGTGAACATGTTGGTTCCTGCCAGTTGATAGATTGTGAACATGTTGGTTCCTGCCAGTTGATAGATTGGTGAACATGTTGGTTCCTGCCAGTTGATAGATTGGTGAATATAGTGGTTCATGTCAGTTGATAGATTGGTGAAAATTGTGGTTCCTGCCAGTTGATAGATTGGTGAACATGTTGGTTCCTTGTCAGTTGATAGATTGGTGAACATGTTGGTTCCTGCCAGTTGATAGATTGGTGAACATGTTGGTTCCTGCCAGTTGATATATTGGTGAATATAGTGGTTCATGTCAGTTGATAGATTGGTGAATATAGTGGTTCATGTCAGTTGATAGATTGGTGAACATGTTGGTTCCTGCCAGTTGATAGATTGGTGAATATACTGGTTCATGTCAGTTGATAGATTGGTGAATATAGTGGTTCCTGCCAGTTGATAGATTGGTGAATATAGTGGTTCATGTCAGTTGATAGATTGGTGAATATAGTGGTTCATGTCAGTTGATAGATTGGTGAATATAGTGGTTGCTGCCAGTTGATAGATTGGTGAATATAGTGGTTCATGTCAGTTGATAGATTGGTGAATATAGTGGTTCATGTCAGTTGATAGATTGGTGAATATAGTGGTTCATGTCAGTTGATAGATTGGTGAATATAGTGGTCCATGCCAGTTGATATATTGGTGAACATGTTGGTTCCTGCCAGTTGATAGATTGGTGAACATGTTGGTTCATGTCAGTTGATAGACTGGTGAACATGTTGGTTCTTGTCAGTTGATAGATTGGTGAACATATTGGTTCCTGCCAGTTGATATATTGCTGAACATGTTGGTTCCTGCCAGTTGATAGATTGGTGAACATGTTGGTTCCTGCCAGTTGATAGATTGGTGAAAATAATGGTTCCTGTCAGTTGATAGATTGGTGAATATAGTGGTTCCTGCCAGTTTATAGATTGGTGAATATAGTTGTTCATGTCAGTTGATAGATTGGTGAACATGTTGGTTCCTGCCAGTTGATAGATTGGTGAATATAGTGGTTCATGTCAGTTGATAGATTGGTAAATCTGCAGTTGATATATTGGTGAACATGTTGGTTCCTGCCAGTTGATAGATTGTGAACATGTTGGTTCTGCAGTTGATAGATGGTGAACATGTTGGTCTGCAGTTGATAGATTGGTGAACATATTGGTTCCTGCCAGTTGATATATTGTGAACATGCTGGTTCCTGCCAGTTGATAGATTGGTGAACATGTTGGTTCCTGCCAGTTGATAGATTGGTGAACATGTTGGTTCCTGCCAGTTGATAGATTGGTGAATATAGTGGTTCCTGCCAGTTGATAGATTGGTGAACATGTTGGTTCCTGCCAGTTGATAGATTGGTGAACATGTTGGTTCCTGCCAGTTGATAGATTGGTGATTATAGTGGTTCCTGCCAGTTGATAGATTGGTGAACATGTTGGTTCCTGCCAGTTGATAGATTGCTGAACATGTTGGTTCCTGCCAGTTGATAGATTGGTGAACATGTTGGTTCCTGCCAGTTGATAGATTGGTGAATATACTAGTTCATGTCAGTTGATAGATTGGTGAATATAGTGGTTCCTGCCAGTTGATAGATTGGTGAATATTGGTTCATGTCCGTTGATAGATTGGTGAATATAGTGGTTGCTGCCAGTTGATAGATTGGTGAATATAGTGGTTCATGTCAGTTGATAGATTGGTGAATATAGTGGTTCATGTCAGTTGATAGATTGGTGAATATAGTGGTTCATGTCAGTTGATAGATTGGTGAATATAGTGGTCCATGCCAGTTGATATATTGGTGAACATATTGGTTCCTGCCAGTTGATTGATTGGTGAGCATGTTGGTTCGTACCAGTTGATAGATTGGTGAACATGTTGGTTCATGTCAGTTGATAGACTGGTGAACATGTTGGTTCTTGTCAGTTGATATATTGGTGAACATATTGGTTCCTGCCAGTTGATATATTGCTGAACATGTTGGTTCCTGCCAGTTGATAGATTGGTGAACATGTTGGTTCCTGCCAGTTGATAGATTGGTGAAAATAGTGGTTCCTGTCAGTTGATAGATTGGTGAATATAGTGGTTCCTGCCAGTTGATAGATTGGTGAATATAGTGGTTCATGTCAGTTGATAGATTGGTGAATATAGTGGTTCATGTCAGTTGATAGATTGGTGAATATAGTGGTCCATGCCAGTTGATATATTGGTGAACATGTTGGTTCCTGCCAGTTGATAGATTGGTGAACATGTTGGTTCATGTCAGTTGATAGACTGGTGAACATGTTGGTCCATGTCAGTTGATAGATTGGTGAACATATTGGTTCCTGCCAGTTGATATATTGCTGAACATGCTGGTTCCTGCCAGTTGATAGATTGGTGAACATGTTGGTTCCTGCCAGTTGATAGATTGGTGAACATGTTGGTTCCTGCCAGTTGATAGATTGGTGATTATAGTGGTTCCTGCCAGTTGATAGATTGGTGAACATGTTGGTTCCTGCCAGTTGATAGATTGGTGAACATGTTGGTTCCTGCCAGTTGATAGATTGGTGATTATAGTGGTTCCTGCCAGTTGATAGATTGGTGAACATGTTGGTTCCTGCCAGTTGATAGATTGCTGAACATGTTGGTTCCTGCCAGTTGATAGATTGGTGAACATGTTGGTTCCTGCCAGTTGATATATTGGTGAATATAGTGGTTCATGTCAGTTGATAGATTGGTGAATATAGTGGTTCATGTCAGTTGATAGATTGGTGAACATGTTGGTTCCTGCCAGTCGATAGATGGTGAATATACTAGTTCATGTCAGTTGATAGATTGGTGAATATAGTGGTTCCTGCCAGTTGATAGATTGGTGAATATAGTGGTTCATGTCCGTTGATAGATTGGTGAATATAGTGGTTGCTGACAGTTGATAGATTGGTGAATATAGTGGTTCATGTCAGTTGATAGATTGGTGAATATAGTGGTTCATGTCAGTTGATAGATTGGTGAATATAGTGGTTCATGTCAGTTGATAGATTGGTGAATATAGTGTTCCATGCCAGTTGATATATTGGTGAACATATTGGTTCCTGCCAGTTGATAGATTGGTGAACATGTTGGTTCGTACCAGTTGATTGATTGGTGAGCATGTTGGTTCGTACCAGTTGATAGATTGGTGAACATGTTGGTTCATGTCAGTTGATAGACTGGTGAACATGTTGGTTCTCGTCAGTTGATATATTGGTGAACATATTGGTTCCTGCCACTTGATATATTGCTGAACATGTTGGTTCCTGCCAGTTGATAGATTGGTGAACATGTTGGTTCCTGCCAGTTGATAGATTGGTGAAAATAGTGGTTCCTGTCAGTTGATAGATTGGTGAATATAGTGGTTCCTGCCAGTTGATAGATTGGTGAATATAGTGGTTCATGTCAGTTGATAGATTGGTGAATATAGTGGTTCATGTCAGTTGATAGATTGGTGAATATAGTGGTTCATGTCAGTTGATAGATGGTGAATATGTGGTCATGCCAGTTGATATATTGGTGAACATGTTGGTTCCTGCCAGTTGATAGATTGGTGAACATGTTGGTTCATGTCAGTTGATAGACTGGTGAACATGTTGGTCCATGTCAGTTGATAGATTGGTGAACATATTGGTTCCTCTCAGTTGATATATTGCTGAATATGCTGGTTCCTGCCAGTTGATAGATTGCTGAACATGTTGGTTTCTGCCAGTTGATAGATTGGTGAACATGTTGGTTCCTGCCAGTTGATAGATTGGTGATTATAGTGGTTCCTGCCAGTTGATAGATTGGTGAACATGTTGGTTCCTGCCAGTTGATAGATTGCTGAACATGTTGGTTCCTGCCAGTTGATAGATTGGTGAACATGTTGGTTCCTGCCAGTTGATAGATTGGTGAATATAGTGGTTCCTGCCAGTTGATATATTGGTGAATATAGTGGTTCCTGCCAGTTGATAGGTTGGTGAATATAGTGGTTCATGTCTGTTGATAGATTGGTGAATATAGTGGTTCATGTCAGTTGATAGATTGGTGAACATGTTGGTTCCTGCCAGTTGATAGATTGGTGAATATAGTGGTTCATGTCAGTTGATAGATTGGTGAAAATTGTGGTTCCTGCCAGTTGATAGATTGGTGAACATGTTGGTTCTTGTCAGTTGATAGATTGGTGAACATGTTGGTTCCTGCCAGTTGATAGATTGGTGAACATGTTGGTTCCTCCCAGTTGATAGATTGGTGATTATAATGGTTCCTGCCAGTTGATAGATTGGTGAACATGTTGGTTCCTGCCAGTTGATAGATTGGTGAACATGTTGGTTCTTGTCAGTTGATAGATTGGTGAACATGTTGGTTCTTGTCAGTTGATAGATTGGTGAACATATTGGTTCCTGCCAGTTGATATATTGCTGAACATGTTGGTTCCTGCCAGTTGATAGATTGGTGAACATGTTGGTTCCTGCCAGTTGATAGATTGGTGAAAATAGTGGTTCTTGTCAGTTGATATATTGGTGAATATGTGGGTTCCTGCCAGTTGATAGATTGGTGAATATAGTGGTTCCTGCCAGTTGATAGATTGGTGAACATGTTGGTTCCTGCCAGTTGATAGATCGGTGAATATAGTGGTTTCTGTCAGTTGATAGATTGGTGGACATGACTGTTCCTGCCAGTTGATATATTGGTGAACATGGAGGATCCTGCCGGTTGATATATTTGTCAACAGTGTGGTTCACGCCAGTTGATAGATGTGTGAACATTGTGGTTCATGCCAATTGACAGATTGTGGAACATAGTGATTCGCCGTAGTATGCATATAAATATTACACATTATTTCCAGATCTATACATTATTGTGACGATGCACAACTTAACATCACAGAAATGGATCGAGTATTATTTAGCTACAGCGAGACGAAGGAGAAGCGTAACATCCAGTTGAAAGTAGATCATACGCACATTGGTATTAAAATAACCCCAGGACCTATTATGTGTGCGAAAAGTGAGTTATGAAAGTATTATCAATTCCTAATGGCCTTGGTATGGGCATCATGGCCTGTTTATACAACTGCAATGGCATATACGTATCTACACATTACATGTCAGCTGCTCAATCTTCAGAACACTATAGGGCATGTTGTTCTTAACATACATATAAAGCCCAACATTTCGTCTTGTATTTGTAAATAGAGGAATATGTGGCAGTTAATTAGAAAGTGTCAGTTCAGTAGGAAATAAATTGTCACAATCGCGAGGATCAGCTAGAAGAGACATTTCCAATACATACATGTTGTCATTTGCATTTTGCAATACCTTTGTAGATCCCCCCTCTCCCTTTCTCTCTCTATATATATCTCCTACATCCATCTCTCTCCTTCGCTCCCTCTTTCTTTCTATTTCTCTCTCTCATCTATTGTTTACAACACCTATGTAGATTCCCCTCTCTCTCTCTTTCTCTCTCTATATATATATCTCCTACATCCCATCTCTCTCGCTCTCCTTCGCTCGCCCTTTCGCTCTCTCATCTATTGTTTACAATTCCTATGTAGATTCCCCCTCTCTCTCTCTCTCTTTCTCTCTCTATATATATCTCCTACACCCCATATCTCTCTCCTTTGCTCCCTCTTTCTCTCTCTCTTTCTCTCTCTCTCTCATATATTGTTTACAGTTCCTATGTAGATTCCCCCTCTCTCTCTTTCTCTCTATATATATCTCTCTCCTACACACCATATATCTCTCTCTCTATCGCTCCCTGTTTCTCTCTCTCTCTCGTTCTCTCTCTCATCTATTGATTCAATTCCTATGTAGACCCCTCTCTCTAATGTTATATATATATGTAATGAGTGCTAGCCTTTTCTCTTCTGAATACAACACGATTCTGTGCGAGAGCATGTATATAGTAGGTATGCTCCTTAACTAATATGCATGTAAATCATGAAAACATCATGATACTAAAGATAACATGTATGAACATAGACAATGGAAGGATCTCTAAGGAAGGAGCCATCCATGGAAGGAGCAGTCCATGGAAAGAGCCATCCATGGAAGGAGCAGTCCATGGAAGGAGCAATCCATGGAAGGAGCAATCCACTGGAGTAAACAGGACGGGTAATTACTTGACAGAATCGCAGGGATCAGACTTCAACCAAGCCCTGCGAAATACATCAAATACCAATTTCGCTACATATATATATATCTCCTACACCCCATATCGCTCTCTATCTCCCTTTCTCTCTCTATATATATATATATATCTCCCACTGTCTCTCTCGCATTCTCTCTCACCTATTCTTGTTGGTACTATGAATAGTTTTGGCTTGTACTGTGCTTACCTTGTACTATGTTCATGGAGCTCACAATGTTTGTGGACTTTTTTAAAGAATACATAATTATGCATATCTTCTAGAATCTATATATCGAATCTAACATTAGTTGTAGCTTAACTGTTCTGTATGCGTTTCGGTGATTGATTGAGTTTTCTCGGTGAAAGAAAATTATATATTTCACCTTGTTCAAACTGAGGGAGGCATTTCGTCACTGTTGAGTTTCGTATTTCTCCGCGGTTGGATGTACCGTTGTATGTTAGCTACTTTCTGACATCCATGGATTGTTAAATACTTATAAAGTAATATAGTCTAATGAATTTGATTTTTCTGTAGTTTTTAATATTGGCAGCAAACAGAAACTAACTTATGAATTATACCGGCACTATTTCTTAATACGAACGTGTACACTAACATAAGTGGTTGTGTAGTTGCGTATTGTAGTGAAATGAGGCTACGGATAGGTGCATGTAAAACAAATACAAATTCATAACAAATATTATTTATTTAGCCAAATTTCATTTCGTGATCACCGACATATGCATTTCAACAAAACCTAACCTGAACTTATACCGAAAGTTAAAATGAATACAATTTTGATAACACATATTATATTAGCCATCACCATTGTATGCGTATTACTGTGAGATAGAATGTTATTTCATCTCGTAGAAATACAAATGTCGGTGATCACTCGATGGAATACAATCTTATCTTACACTAGTAAACACAAATATCATATATATTTATGAAATGTGCATTAACAAAGTCTAGTAAACACAAATATCATATATATTTATGAAATGTGCATTAACAAAGTCTAGTAAACACAAATATCATATATATTTATGAAATGTGCATTAACAAAGTCTAGTGAACACAAATATCATATATATTTATGAAATGTGCATTAACAAAGTCTAGTAAACACAAATATCATATATAGTTATGAAATGTGCATTAACAAAGTCTAGTAAACACAAATATCATATATATTTATGAAATGTGCATTAACAAAGTCTAGTAAACACAAATATCATATATATTTATGAAATGTGCATTAACAAAGTCTAGTAAACACAAATATCATATATATTTATGAAATGTGCATTAACAAAGTCTAGTAAACACAAATATCATATATATTTATGAAATGTGCATTAAAAATGTTTTCATTGACAAAGTATCGACTTGTGTCCCGAACAAGAGATCCCAGATAGCTAAGTGTGTTATATGTGTTTAAACTTTATTTTTTTACAACGATTGCGAAGCAAGTTCTAACAACCTGTATTAATCATTTTCGTTTGTGCGGATGAAAGCGTAAATGTGGTCATTCGTGTGGGAGGAAACCAGAGTACTCGGAGAAAACCCACCTGTCCGATCTGGCGACCACGGTACCATCTCACATACTTCCCGGTCCGAGGATCGAACCCGGGTTGCATTGTTGAGAAGCGAGCTCGCTGGCCACTGCGCTAATCGGACATGTAAATGTGTTATATGTGATATTCCATGAAGCAGCTGAATTTATTAATCAAAGTTGACGTGATTTGTATTCTATGACGAGCCCTGATTATTTTATAAAAGTGAGAGCTAAGAGTGTCATATCCGAATAGCTGCTAGTCTGATATCTAATTATTTATAGATTAGTAGTTTTGGTCTCGGATTACTGTCTGTAACCTCTGCAAGTATTCTAAACAGACTTGGTGCAACTTTATGCTTATTCGGAGAAGGGTGTCAGATGTATAGACATAGCCGCGTAGGTAGCATATACACAGTCACTGTACCAGCTACACTCTGTGATACACATGTGTAGCCGCAGTCCCGTACGTAGAGATAAACCCAATCACTGTACCAGCTTCACTCTGTGATACACATATGTTGCGGTAGTTGCGTACGTAGAGATAGATCCAATCACTGTACCAGCTTCACTCTGTTATACACATGTGTAGCCGTAGTCCCGTACGTAGGGATAGACCCAATCACTGTACCAGCTTCACTCTGTAATACACATGTGTATCCGTAGTCCCGTACGTATAGATAAACCCAATCACTGTACCAGCTTCACTCTGTGATACACATATGTTGCGGTAGTCCCGTACGTAGAGATAAACCCAATCACTGTACCAGCTTCACTCTGTGATATACATGTGCATCCGTAGTCCCTTACGTATGGACATACCAAATCACTGTACCAGCTACACTCTGTGATACACATATGTTGCGGTAGTCCCGTACGTAGAAATAGATGCACTCACTGTACCAGCTTCACTCTGTGATACACATATGTTGCGGTAGTCCCATACGTAGAGATATATCCAATGACTATACCAGCTTCACTCTGTTATACACATGTGTAGCCGTAGTCCCGTACGTAGGGATTGACCCAATCACTGTATCAGATTCACTCTGTAATACACATGTGTATCCGTAGTCCCGTACGTATAGATAGACCCAATCACTGTACCAGCTTCACTCTGTTATACACATATGTTGCGGTAGTCCCGTACGTAGAGATATATCCAATCACTGTACCAGCTTCACTCTGTGATACACATGTGTATCCGTAGTCCCGTACGTATAGATAGACCGAATCACTGTACCAGCTTCACTCTGTGATACACATGTGTAGCCGTAGTCCAGTACGTATAGATAAACCCAATCACTGTACCATCTGTGATACACATATGTAGCCGTAGTCCCGTACGTAGGGATATACCCAATCAATGTATCAGCTGCACTCTGTGATACACATGTGTAGCCGTAGTCCCGTACCTAGTGATATACCCACTCACTATACCAGCTACACTCTGTGATACACATGTGTATCCGTAGTCCCGTACGTATAGATATACCCAATCACTGTACCAGCTTCACTCTGTGATACACATATGTTGCGGTAGTCCCGTACGTAGAGATAGATCCAATCACTGTACCAGCTTCACTCTGTGATACACATGTGTATTCGTAGTCCAGTACGTAGGATAATACCCGATCACTGTACCAACTTCACTCTGTGATACACATATATTGCGCTAGTCCCGTACGTACAGATAGATCCAATCACTCTACTAGCTTCACTCTGTGATACACATATGTTGCGATAGTCCCTTACGTAGAGATAGATCCAATCACTGTACCAGTTACACTATGTGATACACATGTGTAGCCGTTGTAGCGTACGTAGAGAGAGACCCAAGCACTGTACCAGCTACACTCTATGATACACATGTGTAGCCGTAGTCCCGTACATAGGGATGTACCCAACACTGTACCAGCTATACTCTGTGATACAATTGTGTAGCCGCATTCCCGTACGTAGAGATAAACCCAATCACTGTACCAGCTTCACTCTGTGATACACATTTGTTGCGGTAGTCCCGTACGTAGAGATAGATGCAATGACTGTACCAGCTTCACTCTGTTATAAAAATGTGTAGCCATAGTCCCGTACGTAGGTATAGACCCAACACTGTACCAGCTATACTATGTGATACACATGTGTAGCCGCAGTCCCGTACGTAGAGATAACCCCAATCACTGTACCAGCTTCACTCTGTGATACACATATGTTGCGGTAGTCGCGTACGTAGAGATAGATCCAATCACTGTACCAGCTTCACTCTGTTATACACATGTGTAGCCGTAGTCCCGTACGTAGGTATAGACCCAACACTATACCAGCTATACTATGTGATACACATGTGTAGCCGCAGTCCCGTACGTAGAGATAAACCCAATCACTGTACCAGCTTCACTCTGTGATACACATATGTTGCGGTAGTCCCGTACGTAGAGATAGATGCAATGACTGTACCAGCTTCACTCTGTTATAAACATGTGTAGCCGTAGTCCCGTACGTAGGTATAGACCCAACACTGTACCAGCTATACTATGTGATACACATATGTAGCCGCAGTCCCGTACGTAGAGATACACCCAATCACTGTACCAGCTTCACTCTCTGATACACATATGTTTCGGTAGTCGGGTACGTAGAGATAGATCCAATCACTGTACCAGCTTCACTCTGTTATACACATGTGCATCCGTAGTCCCGTACGTATGGACATACCAATTCACTGTACCAGCTACACTCTGTGATACACATATGTTGCTGGACGTCCCGTACGTAGAGATATATCCAATCACTATACCAGCTTCACTCTGTAATACACATGTGTATCCGTAGTCCCGTACGTATAGATATACCCAATTACTCTACCAGCTTCACTCTGTGGTATACATGTATATCCGTAGTCCCGTACGTATAGATAGACCCAATCACTGTACCAGCTTCACTATGTGATACACATGTGTAGCCGTAGTCCAGTACGTATAGATAAACCCAATCACTGTACCATCTGTGATACACATATGTAGCCGTAGTCCCGTACGTAGGGATATACCCAATCACTGTATTAGCTGCACTCTGTGATACACATGTGTAGCCGTAGTCCCGTACCTAGTGATATACCCACTCACTATACCAGCTACACTCTGTGATACACATGTGTATCCGTAGTCCCGTACGTATAGATATACCCAATCAATGTACCAGCTTCACTCTGTGATACACATATGTTGCGGTAGTCCCGTACGTAGAGATAGATCCAATCACTGTACCATCTTCACTCTGTGATACACATGTGTATCCGTAGTCCAGTACGTAGGGATATACCCGATCACTGTACCAGCTTCACTCTGTGATACACATATATTGCGGTAGTCCCGAACGTAGAGATAGATCCAATCACTGCACCAGCTACACTCTGTGATACACATGTGTAGCCGTTGTAGCGTACGTAGAGATAGACCCAAGCACTGTACCAGCTACACTCTATGATACACATGTGTAGCCGTAGTCCCGTACGCAGGGATGTACCCAACACTGTACCAGCTATACTCTGTGATACAATTGTGTAGCCGCAGTCCCGTACCTAGAGATACACCCAATCACTGCACCAGCTACACTCTGTGATACACATGTTTTGCGGTAGTCCCGTACGTAGGGATATACCCACTCACTGTACCAGCTACACTATGTGATACACTTATGTAGCCGTAATAGCGTACGTATGGATAAACCCAATCACTGTACCAGCTACACTATGTCTGATACACATGTTTAGCCGTAGTCCCGTACGTAGGGATATACCCAATCACTGTACCAGCTACACTCTGTGATACACATGTGTATCCGTAGTCCCGTACGTATAGATAGACCCAATCACTGAACCAGCTTCACTCTGTGATACACATATGTTACGGTAGTCCCGTACGTAGCGATATATCCAATCACGGTACCAGCTTCACTCTGCGATACACATGTGTAGCCGTAGTCTCGTACGTAGGGATATACCCAATCACTGTACCAGCTTCACTCTGTGATACACATGTGTAGCCGTAGTCCTGTACGTAGGGATATACCCACTCACTGTACCAGCTACATTCTGTGTGATATACATGTGTAGCCGTAGTCCCGTACGTAGGGATATACCCAATCACTGTACCAGCTTCACTCTGTGATATACATATGTTGCGGTAGTCCCGTACGTAGAGAGAGACCCAATCACTGTACCAGCTACACTCTGTGATACACATATGTATGCGTAATAGCGTACGTAGAGATATACCCAATCACTGTACCAGCTACACTCTGTGTGATACACATGTGTAGCCGTAATCCCGTACGTAGGGATATACCCAATCACTGTACCAGCTTCACTCTGTGATATACATATGTTGCGGTAGTCCCGTACATAGGGATATACCCAATCACTGTACCAGCTACACTCTGTGATACACATGTGTAGCCGTAGTAGCGTACGTAGGGATATACCCAATCACTATACCAGCTACACTTTTCTGTGCACATCTTGGAAGTAAGCGCAAGCCTGGTGTGTCGTAAATTTAAATCATTTGAATCTATATTTGAACTCGTGAATCATAATATAATATATTTCAAAAACATATTTTATTCACGAATATATAGCGCACATTCAAATAGTTAGATTCTAGCATGACCAAAATATTTAAAAAAATCGCATGGTGTTATTTTTAGAGTGCGTAAATGATGTCACAAAAGTACAAACATGCTGTTAAAATGACGTCTGCTTTAGCTTCACTTGCTAACCAACCTTTCATTGCACGGCACATTCATGTTTGCGTATACAGACCAAATGCATAGTCATGTTCGAATTCTATTTTAGACATTGATGTTGGTGAAGCTATAGTAAGTTGTGAGAATGGGAACAAAACATTTCCGGCCTCTGTACAATGCGTGTATGACACTGACTCCGCTGGATTCATTATAGGCTGTAGATCTGGACTCCATCTACAGGGATGTGGTAAGGTTTAACGTTTCCGTAATAATGTAGACAAGGGTTCTTGGTCATCAAGTATGTTCGAACCCGAATACATGGTATGGTTATTTGAATGTGAGGATGATCCTTTATTTGCCAATATAACTTCGTGGCTGACATCTCGTTACTTTATGTAACTCCATGTCAATGTATTAGATTAGAAAACATACATGTTATAAATGTACACGTGATTACCAGATTTTGCTACTGCTGTATCAGAGGGAGGAACGTTCCTCCCTTTGAGAAATAAATTCATGTCTGGTTCTTGTAACTTTTGAAAATAAGGTATATGTTCGGATTATATGTACATTTATTGAAAACTTAAATGTTGGTACTGTTTGGCCATGGAAAGAACGTTTCACCCTATTAGAAATTATGAAAGGGAGGAACGTTCCACCCTTCCTATGATTACATATTGTGTGCGATATTTATTTTTTTAATATAATGCATTTATTTCCACACTTGAGCATATTAGCATAATAAATGAGCTACTTTACCGCAAAGTTTGTATCTTTAATTTTACCCCGTACTGTGTACAGTCTTAATTAGGCAGCACATATAGGTTACCTGCACTATAAGGCATAACTAGTTCGATATGTTCTAAAGTATTTGGTGAAAAATCCGTTTTTATACTCATTTTGGATCCTGTAATTTATCAATTAAGTTTGTATAAATATAGTATATTTTGTTCCCTGTATGACTTCCTAGTCAATCTTAATTGTGTACGTATTATGTGACCCTGTATTTTTATTTAAAGTGTCCATTCCGCGGCATATGGGCGATTGACGAGTACTGTAACACTATAGTTTTATTTAAAAACGACCAATCCGATGCACATGGGCAAACCAACGTACACGGATAAAGCTGTAGTTTTATTTAAAGTCGACCAATCCGATACACATGGGCAAACCAACGTGCATAGACAAGGCTGTAGTTTTATTTAAAGTCGACCAATCCTATGCACATGGGCAAACCAACGTACATGGATAAAGCTGTAGTTGTATTTAAATTCGTCAACTCAGATGCATATGGGTGCTGTATGCGAGAGCCACGCTGTATGCGATTTTCAGGCTGTATGCAAGTGTCAGGCTGTATGAGAGAGACACGTTGTATGCGATTGTCAAAGCTGTATGCGAGAGCCATGCTGTATGCGAGAGCCACGCTGCATTCTAGTGGCACGCTATGTGCGAGTGTCACGCTGTATGCGAGAGCCACACTGTATGCGAGAGCCACGCTGTATGCGAGTGCCACGCTGTATACGAGAGCCACGCTGTATACGAGAGCCACGCTGTATGCGAGAGCCACGCTGTATGCGAGTGCCACGCTGTATACGAGAGCCACGCTGTATACAAGAGCCACGTTGCCTACCAGTGGCACGCTGTTTGCAAGTGTCACGTTGTATACGAGAGCCACACTGTATGCGAGATCCACGCTGCATACCAGTAGCATGCTGTTTGCGAGTGTCACGTTGTATACGAGAGCCACGCTGTATGCGAGAGCCACGCTGTATGCGAGAGCCACGCTGTATACGAGTGTCACGTTGTATGCGAGAGCCATGCTGTATACGAGAGCCACGCTGTATGCGAGAGCCACGTTGTATGCGAGTGTCACGCTATATGCGAGAGCCACGCTGTATGCGAGAGCCACGCTGTATGAGAGTGCAACGTTGTATGCGAGAGCCACGCTGTATACGAGAGCTACGCTGTATGCGAGAGCCACGCTGTGTGCGAGTGTCACGCTGTATGCGAGAGGCATGCTGTATACGAGAGCCACGCTGTATGTGAGGGCCACGCTGTATGCGAGAGCCACGCTGTATACGAGTGTCACGTTGTATGCGAGAGCCACGCTGTATACGAGAGCTACGCTGTATAAGAGTGTCACGCTGTATACGAGTGCCACGCTGTATGAGAGTGTCACGCTGTATGCGAGAGCCACGCTGTATACGAGAGCTACGCTGTATGTGAGAGCCACGTTGTGTGCGAGTGTTACGCTGTATGCGAGAGCCATGCTGTATACGAGAGCCACGCTGTATGAGAGAGCCACGCTGTATGCGATAGCCACGCTGTATACGAGAGCTACGCTGTATGCGAGAGCCACGCTGCATATGAGTGCCAAAGCTGTATGATAGTGCCACGTTGTATGCGAGTGTCACGTTGTATGCGAGTGTCACGCTGTATAATCGTTCCCCGTCTGTTATGCCAGCGATTTTAAGAAATCCTGCTAAAAGTGAGTATACACATAGACACCCATTAAATTCATTGTTATTATTATGTGCTTACGGAGAAAAAAGTAGTATCATAGTAAAATAGGATTATATAATTATATGTCAACATAAAAATGATGGATTACAATGTTTTATGATCTGTATCGTATTTATCTGGACTTGTTTCAGAATTATTTGTGTGTCCTGCAAATACAGTAAAATGTCCTGGTAGTTTTTGCTTGCCGTTGAAGTTTATATGTGATACGGAGATACAGTGTCCAGGTGGACAGGATGAACAAGACTGTGGTAAGTAGCAGTAGATGGTGCACACACTACGTATGTTTGTTCTTGACACACTTGACCTTGCAAAGCCAACCGTTAGATTTCACCCGTTACAATAATAAACAAGGTATGATTTATATATACTTATGCTGAATGGATGTTTAGGGTACACGTGAATTACAGTAATGACCCAAATATCTGTTGCTTACAGCGGTACATTTGCAAACAAATTCGAAAAAAACATACGAAATCAGGGAGTGTACGAAAACAGAGCAATTGATGATAATACCCTGTCAGTGACTGCTGATTCGTAAATGCATTGTTTGTATGTATTGATATGTTTCTGTATGCATATAACATATTGTGTCAGGTATTTGCCATATTTATATCGTTGTTGTACATAGTAATATGCCTATGCAGTTGAAATGGCAGTGCGCGTACCGCTTAGGCGATATAATGTGGTAGATATACGAATGAGGAAAGAATTTGAAATATAACAGAGATAAACTGCATGCATCATTTGTAATGCATAATAATACATAGTGGAGTATAATAAATAAATAATGCCTGCTGGTAATAATATACGTAGAAATGAGCATGAAGAACATATATTTATATTGCCGATTTATACAACGATTCTAATTGTCAGCAATAACATTCTACGCAGGTTGTCATGACGAGGAACTAGAGGTAATCATTATATATGAAGTTGAAGACACTGATGACAAATTGATGAAACGTTTCGCCAACAAATTCCACACAACAAACAGTATCGTGAGAGAATTAAAGTTCCATTCACAGACATATCCAGAAATACTGGGTTTTGAGCACAGAAGTCTTGATATATCTGATACAAAGGTGGATCCACACGATTCTACTAACAACGCGTTTAGTTGTAACTATTCCATGATGGCATCGGATTTTGTCAACAGTATTCAGTTTTCAAAGAATACATCGAGGGGAATTATCTTTATACAACAAAGTAATGAATCCGAAACTGTTGCTAAGTTGATGTTTGGAAATATCAATTCTATGCCAGATTTCCGTTTATACAGAGTAATGCAAGACCCACGGACTACACCTCCAATTGCAGATACATTTCCGTTTGTCATCGACGTGTTCGTAAAACGGTGGAATAGTCTGTCCTCTATTGGCGTCAAATATTTTCCTGAATTGTGTAGCGGTACGTTTCTTATGTGAACACACTTTATCGAATACGATATTGATATTGCATAGTTATAACATTACACAAGTCAATATAATTATTAAGTGGAAGTCGTGATAGCGCAGTGGATGCGCGTTCGCGTCAGGTGCGAACGGTCTGGAGTTCGATCCCCGTTGGAGCCGTTATGATTGTGCCCTTAGGCAAGGCATTTAAATTCCACGTTGCCTCTTCTCTCTCCCTCGTGGCGATGGATTTCATCAGGAATGAGGTATCGAGAGTGATTAATATAAGTTGAAATAACTTGTTTCGCAATCGAGCTAAAATAAATTTGTATAAACTAATATAATTATTCTCAACATTAAACTAGTCTCGTATATTGAAGATATTGCATTAGGCCTGTATAATGACTACATTACTCTCGACCTGTAGGTTGGTAGCATTTCACAAGTCATGTATGTTACTTGAATACACTATGCTACCTACATTGTTTATGTTAGCATTCCTATGTTGCTATAATGTATATTTGTTTTGTTTTCACATAAATAAGAAGTAAACATGCACAACAATATTTAGCACACACATTTTGTATTACCATTCAGAAGCTCCAATGGTGCACTGCCCGCTTGCCTATAGATGTTTATCCACTAAGACGTGTATTCCACTACAGCAGGTATGCGATGGGCACATCCAATGTTTATTCGGCGACGATGAGCGCTTGTGTGACTCCAGCTGCCCCACAAATTGTACATGCAATGGATATTCAACTGATTGTAGTTTCTCAGCAGTCGACAACTACTCATTAGTGGATTTACACGAACAATCACGATTGATAGATTTGAGTGGAAACCCTGACCTCAAGGATATTTTTCATCAAATAACATTTGATTTCCCGAACCTAATTTCCCTCAATCTATCCCAGTGTGAAATAAAGAACATAGGCAAAAATAGATTTAAGCTGTTAAATAATTTACGAGTCTTGGATCTCAGCTATAACCAACTTTCAAAATTACGTTCTTCGGCGTTTATTGGTCTTCGTAGACTAACGAGTCTGGTACTATTAGGGAACACGGCAATTCACAGGGTTGAGCCGTATGCACTGAAGGGGCTTCTAAGCCTTCGAACTATTGAAATAAGAGGCTCAAACATCAAAACTATGTCTTCCCGGGCATTTGCTGGTTTGCGATTAGATGCACTTTATCTCACCAACAACACAATACGTGACATGGAGGACAATGTGTTTGGCGAGCTTGAAACAAAAACCATTGACATTGAATCCAATACTATACTAAATTTCCATAAGGGTTTATTTGTGGGGGTATCTGGACTTATTTCATTACACACTCCTGACTACAAGTATTGCTGCGTTCGTCCTAACTACCTACCAGAGAACAAATGTCTACCTGCACCAGATGATTTCTCGTCATGCAAAGATCTTATACGTCTATCCGTTCTGCAGACAATGATGTGGCTAATAGGAATGTGCGCACTGGTTGGAAACATATTTTCTATTACATATCGAGTTGTGTACGATCGGGAGAAATTGAAGTTAGGTTACGGTATGTTCGTCACAAATCTGGCTGTGGCAGATTTTCTGATGGGCGTATACCTAATTATCATAGCGATAGCTGATGCTGTATTCAGAAAAAGGTTAGTTTGATATCATTAGTGTCTATTCCTATTCTTTAGCTTTGAAGTTATGTCTGATTAAGCCCGGTCAATATTCGTAAGTCGGAGTTAGGTTTGTCACAACTTTCACTGAGTGTCCGATGAGTAATATTATTGTTTCTTCAGCTGCGATCAGTTCACGCATCGTGTATACTCGTACTATTTATCTGATCGCACTGCCGCACAGTTACCAAAAGTTGGAAATTTCGATTTGAAGTGGTATGATGGTAGCTTCCGGCCTGAGGCCATAGCTATGATATAATGCATTTAATTCTTGCAAAATGCCACCTTACACATATGCTACATTCCAGGTATATCTTCGTGGATGAACGCTGGAGAAATAGTGCGTGGTGTACCTTCGCCGGTTTCCTTTCAACGTTGTCCTCAGAGGCTAGCGTGTTCTTCATTTGTCTGATCACGTTGGACAGACTACTGGTCATCAAATATCCATTCGGTCAAGTTCGATTCAGCTCGAGAAATGCAGCAATTGCCTCATTGATTGCGTGGATTATATCATTTTCCATCGCATTCACACCAATAATCTATGATGGTTACTTCCGTAACAGATTTTATTCCAAATCTGGCGTGTGTATTGCGCTACCACTCACTAGAGACAGACCACCTGGCTGGTTATATTCAATTCTGGTTTTCATTGGCCTAAATTGTATAACATTTTGTTTGATAGCTATTGGACAAATGTCAATATATATGGAAATCAAGAAGACGGCATCCAGAATAAGGATGTCGAGCCCCAACACAGGGAATAGATGGTTACGTCGTCAACGAGAATTGATAGTGGCTAAAAACCTACTACTCATCGTGACAACTGATTTTTTGTGTTGGTTTCCTATTGGTTGTATGGGTAAGTGTCTATGTTTATTATTAATTTTATTGATAGTGCAACTTGTTTCATAATTATACAAGTATAATATATATATACAAGCAACAAACCTACATAAGCGGTTGGGAACAATGTTGTAAGTGTCTCTATATTGGTGTCCCTAGTTCCAACCAGTTACACATCAATTCGTTTCATAATAATTTGATGTTTAAAGGCATGGGGACCGCAGGCATCCGCATATAATTATAAACGACACACATGTATTGTATTCCCTAATACATGGAACACAGGTTGGTGTTATTCCTTATATTTACATTGCATTTTATGAACGTTCCTTGACTGTAAAATACCATAAATGATACACTATGTTGTGCTAAACTTGTATTTACGTCGTTAAGTTTCAATTAAAGGAACATCACGTGGTATTATTGACAACTGTATAGAAACACGTGCGATTTGTGACATCAAACATCAACTTTCCCTAATCAGCACCGTCTCAGGGGAAACTGCGTTCACCGGAATGTAAGCGTATTCGACTAGTGTTCGATAATAACAACGTAAATATTGCTGAATTAAGATATATCAAAATCTATTATTTCAGCGACGATGGCCCTTTTTGGTCACGTGATTTCCGGGGACGTATATGCTTGGACTGTTGTTTTCGTACTACCGATTAATTCTGCCCTAAACCCCGTACTTTATACATTGACGGCTGTAATCGGGAAGAAGGTACTGCGATATTATACTATGCTAAACAACAAAACCATGTATGTTTTAAAATGAATAGATAGGAATATAGTTGCATATTATTTACATGGTTAAATATTTACATCACTATTGCATTTCCTTCGATGAACGTAT
Organism: Archivesica marissinica; assembly: GCA_014843695.1. Lineage (NCBI taxonomy): Eukaryota > Metazoa > Mollusca > Bivalvia > Venerida > Vesicomyidae > Archivesica > Archivesica marissinica. The sequence continues at coordinate 623,907 of CM026388.1, read as the reverse complement.
GTGCACTGATTGTATTACGTATGAGAGTTTCCAACTAATGATTTGCAGCCGACATGCGCATTCGAAGTTACGGGCATGCGCATTCGCAATGTTAGACAGCGTTCGTCACGAGAAAAGGCGTGTCTTACAGTTTACGCTGTTCCAAGGTTGATCTATTTAACTGTTTCGGCGCACGGTAGGTTGCAAAGCTGGACTAAAAACATGTTAAATGCAAAGTGTGATATATTTTCCTTTGTGTCATTGAAAAGAATACTTAATGTAAATATAAGTAATGAAATAGTTTCCATCGCGGTGTGAACTACATTGGGCGTGTTTAAAGTTAGCGTGGATGCCTTAAGCTTCCATACACTTTAACCACGCCCAATCTAGTTCATACCCCAATGGAAACTTTTAACCCGCGATGCATTCCCGAGATGAGTGTCATTACGCTAATATCTCCAAATACGTAATAAATAGGACACACATGGCATTAGTTGTTATTCTTACGTCATGTTGATGTCATGTGGTAGTTATTACATTGCTAAGTAAGTACTTTATGACCATATATCACTAATTCATGAGCACTTTGACACTCTCGTACTGCTATTTCATTCATATCAATAGTGTTGAATGACCATGCCATGCATCAGCTGTGGTTGCTGCATATAGATGAGTATATATATATATATATATATATATGCATATGTATATATTATATGTTTAACTGTCAGTAGAAAGAAAATGTGTCTCACTGTATTGTTGAAATAGTATCATGTCACATGGTACAACTAACAAATAGAAATTAAGTTCATTCTCCTTTGCAAATTGATTTGTCCTTGCCTATCATGTGTAATTCAAAATGTATATTTAGTTATACATTTAATTGTATACGTTATATAAATAAAATTATGTTCTGTTATTTTTTTATTAATTAAAACAGTTGTACTAAATAAATCAAACAAAACAAACAAACAAATAACTAATAACAGAACAGAACATAACATGCAAACTCGACTATAACCTTGCCCTTGGCAATACAATAACTAATATTATACATGGTCTGACCATTGGAAGTCGTTATAGCGCCGTGGTAGCGTGTTCGCTTCAGATGCGAACTGTCTGTAGTTCGAGTACCGCTGGAGCTTGAGCCCATAGACAAGGCATTTAAATTCCACGTTGCCTCTTCGCTCTCCCTCGTGGCGATGGATTCCATAAGGAATGAGGTCTCGTGAGTGATTAATATAATTGTTATGTTGCTAGAACTTGTTTCGCAATAGAGGTAACATTAATTTGTATAACCTACTATTGTGACTCAGTACGAATGTTACTCAGCAAAGAGCAACATAGTAACACCGGTAGGAACGTGCATCTGCATTTTGCTACGTATATGTCGTCCCCATACAGTGAACATGCAGATGAAATAGACGCGTTGCGTACTAATAGATTTCCTTGACTGGAACTCATAGAAACAAGATAGTAGTATGGTAGATTTCCCGTGAACATGTAACTGACATGATAAACCTGTGAATAGACGCATTAAGAATGCTGATGCAAGACTGATGCAAGACTACAAGACTGGCAACATTAAGACGTATGCGTCCTGGCGACGTTTTATTCAATTCTTATGAACAGGTAGCCTGTATTTATAGCCGTCATTATATTTTGCCTGGTCAGTCAAATAAATATAGTTTAACACCTAGACTATTAATTGGGCCGTATTGAGTTTCTGATCATATCAACGCCTGTGGAAATGTGTGGGATTGTCCGTGTAATTATTGACTCGCATTAATCCTTTTAATAGGCCTATTAGCACGTGACTTAATTAATGACGTACTTGAATCGAAAGCGAGGCATTGCGATGTTGATAAATAAAACTGTTATAATATGCCGCCATTGTTTACGGGTCGACGGAACGATAAATAGTTTTAAAAAGTACAATGTGCGTCTAATTTGACATATTTACTCAATATTTAAGTCGTCCTTAGTTCAATTTCGCCGAATTGATCCATTACCATCTAAATGTAATATTTAAAATCCGCCATTTCGTCGATATAACACAGACCGGGACATTATATGTTTGCAATGTAAATGATTCTACAGGAGCATTCGTGTATATTTGGAAATGGTCGTGTATAATCGTGCCTGTTCGGCGATTTCCGATCGAATTACGTTTCTATATTTAGCGATATTATCTTGTTTAGAAGAGTTGTCGTTCTTCAAATCTACACCCTCATAAACGAGGGTGTAAGTAGATGGCGCTACAATTTCCCCAGGTTAAAAAGTTAAAATTTTAAAGTGAAAAATCGACAGACTAATGAACAGGGCCAATAACACATACTATAATTTGGAATGCAATGCAAGTTATTAAAGTTTCTGTTGTACTCATTGCAACTGGGTGAGGTAAAGTAATACGGCTGTCTGGTTTGTAAAACCTAATGCATTTACATGTTACTGCATACTCCATTCTTGGTTTATTTTTGTTATTTTGCCCCTACCAAATTGTTGTCCTTAAAGCGACACTACATCCGTCATTCGGTGAAAACACACATTTCTACAGAATGTATTTTCCTATCATATAATATAATTTGTTTCCAAATATTTGCCTCAAATACTGAGTGTTTCAACTAATAAACAAACGTCGTATACGCGGTTTGTTGACATAACAACATAACACGATTTGTGTCTATATATTTCTAGACTATTCTTAGTTATATTATCTCTAAACGACATTATTGTGCGTTTAACAAACGTCAATTCAGCAGCATGGATGACCGCTATATGAAATCATACTTTCAATCCCCAAAAACATTATTTATTGATTCAATGTTAGTGTTCGAATGTATTCGGAAGAATTTGTAGTAGCAATGCATTTATAACTGAAAATAAATGCATTTGATTTGCTTTTTGCAATGAAATGTCGCTTTAATGTAGAGTATTGCTAAGCACTTACTTTCACAAATGTACACCATTATGTTATAGAAACCACAGACAGGGCGAGAGGTAACCTCAGTTGTATCCACTATACAATGTAAGTATATTTAGTTGCAAGATTATACTATTTTGACATTTGGCTTTGTCTGCAGTTGTGGCAGATTGAATCGCAACGATTGGAATGGAGATTATTATTACATGTACATAGAGAAATCTATAAGGTTGGTTACATACCGTGTATTCAATCTCAAGCTTTCTAATTTGTTGAGGCAAAAGCAAATTTCGGATTCAACCAATCAAATGTTTGAGATTGAGATTGAGCTTGAAATTTTAGGAAAGTACATTCGAGAGAGTGGAACAGTAACCACATGAACTACATGTATCTACAACAAAGGCATTACCTTCTCTCTACAGTTTGACAACTACAATTCGATAGTATATATAATAATTTAATAAATAAATTATCATATTATGGCACGATGTAGTTTATATATCGATTTGTTAACTTGTTATTATACATAATTATACTATATTATTCAGATACACATGAATACTTGAATGTTAGTATATAATCATAAGTGATATATAGCTTTCACATAATAATGTATTATATGATTATTTAGAGTGTATGACATAATCCCCCGGAAGTATCTACCGCCTCCTATGTTTTTGACATAATCCAACCCATATAAAGAATCAGGTATGATATAATACTCATACTACAGACGGATCAGTAGCCCAGTGGTAGCACGCTGGACTGGTAATCCAGGGATCGCAGGTTCAACCCCCCGTCTGACCCTAATACAATTAACAGTCTTTCAAATGGGACGTTAAACCGAGGTATCGTGTCGGTACTTTACACCGTGTACGTACAAGAACCAGAGGAGACTCTGGAATGGGTCTCTGTCTGTATCATTGCACTATCCTCCAAAAATCTAAAATTACTAATCACTTCAGGAGGCGTCGCTCATATGGGCAACCGGTAGCGACGATAAATAAACGTAACACACACAAATCGTCATATTCAGATTAAAGATGGACCATATCCATAACACTAACAACAGGGGATTTGTTCCGCGTGTGAAAAACATTGTGGGATAATGTCCGTATCCCTGGTATGTATCACTTGCCCCACCTCCGATAGGGGAACACATTTATCGGTTAACATTAATAGGATGCGAATTCTCGATCCTGATGAGTTATGTAGTGACTTCATTTGTGTAATGTGACACGCATAACAATACTGATGTTAATGACCATAAGATATATTTTCAGCTCGTCCACCATTGAACGGCTTGTTTCGGTATTTCATATCGAGAAAAGAGAGCATTGGACAAGTATACATCAGCTTAGATGATCTTGTGCACACGGATATGATACTAACAACTGATGTAGCACTGAAATTGATGCTGCAGTTAGCTCGCTGTCTGCGTGTGTTACAGAAATATTCGCTGCGGATTGTTAAACTATCGGGTGCATCAGTGTATGTAAGCACCGAATGCGGAAAAGTAAGTAGGAAGAATAATTATATTTCAACTCCCAACACAAACCAGATAATAACTTTCCGTGATACCTCATACACTACCCAGAAATTGCCAACAGCACTAGTATTTGTGAAGCATGTAGCATCTGCAATGTGATGTTTGTTTATCGTATACTAGTGTGCACTTCCTTTATTGTCATTACCTTTGTTTATTAATACTGAAAGTAGCTTTATACAAATTATAAAACGGATCTAATGGACCACCTTGTTGTACCTCGAATGCTATAGAAAAGTTGTCATTATTTGATGTTCATGCGTTTTGCATCATTATAATCATTATAATAATAAAGCATTATATTATTATTGTTTTACTCAATTCATTATTCTGTCATCAATAATATATTTGAAACATGAAGTTATTGATTAAGCCATAAATTCAAGCTTTATTTAAGACGAGCAAATGTAATTAGCCCGGGTTAATTACTACACAAAAGATCCCCCCCCAATTTTATTTTGATGTTTAATTATATATCAATATATCCGAATGTTGTTGTGCTCGAATAACTGATTACCTGCCTCGATATTGAACTCCACGTTAACGCTGGTAGTGTCCATTGTGTTAAGGCTGTCAAGAAATTCAAGCACCCAGGTAGAACCACCGATCTAACGCAAGTCATCTGGATATCTTCCTCAATTGAAATAATGCGACACGCACGTAGGATTCGAACCTACAGCCGCTGTGAGTGGCAAGTCATTTGAAGACAACGGCTTTAAGCACTCTGCCACGGAAGCAGAATGTAACATGATTATGTTTGATAACACAGGGTGTAGTCTGGCCGAAACATGATTGACAGCGTTGTATTTGAGCGCCAAGTAAGCATATTCAATTCCGTGCCGGTTGCATTAATGTGTAACTTATGATATATTAAAAATAATTGGAAAAAAAACACTTGAACTCATTCCACATTATCTTAATGCACCGATTGACTATGCATACATATTTACATACGTGCAGTTCACCAGGCATACACATATGTCCGGTATACTATGCTTACATATTGCAATACTTGCAGTTCACTAAGCATACATATAAACATGCTTCCGGTATACTATGCTTACATATTGCAATACTTGCAGTTCACTAAGCATACATATAAACATGCTTCCGGTATACTATGCTTACATATTGCAATACGTGCAGTTCACTAAGCATACATATAAACATGCTTCCGGTATACTATGCTTACATATTGCAATACGTGCAGTTCACTAAGCATACATATAAACATGCTTCCGGTATACTATGCTTACATATTGCAATACGTGCAGTTCACTAAGCATACATATAAACATGCTTCCGGTATACTATGCTTACATATTGCAATACGTGCAGTTCACTAAGCATACATATAAACATGCTTCCGGTATACTATGCTTACATATTGCAATACGTGCATGTCACTAAGCATACATATAAACATGCTTCCGGTATACTATGCTTACATATTGCAATACGTGCAGTTCACTAAGCATACATATAAACATGCTTCCGGTATACTATGCTTACATATTGCAATACGTGCATGTCACTAAGCATACATATAAACATGCTTCCGGTATACTTATATATTAGTTGCAGTATAACAGACAACATGTTGCAAATGCTTTGGCAATATTTCTTACAATATTATTAACAATAATAATGGAATATATAGACTAGCTGTATTAAACTGCTTGAACTCATTAAATCCATTCCACATTATTTTAATGCAACCGTTGTCTGTAATGCAATGTGTTGACATAATTGCATACATGCAGTTCACGAAGCATACATATATGCATGCTTCCGGGTGACTATGCTTACGTATTTGCATATGTATGGTTAAATATGTATACATATTTGTTGCTTACTTGCGGTAGACTATGCTTACTTATTTGCATATGTGTGGTTAAATATGCATATATATTAGTTACATACTTGCGGTAGACTATGCTTACTTATTTGCATATGTGTGGTTAAATATGCATATATATTTGTTGCATACTTGCGGTAGACTATGCTTACTTATTTGCATATGTATGGTTAATTATGCATATATATTAGTTACATACTTGCAGTAGACTATGCTTACTTATTTGCATATGTGTGGTTAAATATGTATATTTATTAGTTGCATACTTGCGGTAGACTATGCTTACTTATTTGCATATGTGTGGTTAAATATGCATATATATTTGTTGCATACTTGCGGTAGACTATGCTTACTTATTTGCATATGTGTGTATGGGAAATATAGCTGTGCTTTCAGATTAAAGTATGGTTTTCATACATGCTTGTACAACAGTATGACAGGAAACATATTGTAAATGCTTTGGCAATACTTCTTATAATATTAGTGATTATTGTGTCTTCAGATTGTTGGAGATATACAGATAAGACAAGAACCCGTCGTCTGCTTTGACTCAGAGAAAATGTCGGATGACATTTACAAATTCGGGATAATTCTTCGTGGCGTTTTGAGACAACTACAGGACAAGAAACACAACTAGTGAACCGTCTATTTTAATAACAAGTTTTAAAAAGTCACAGAGTATGTGTCTAATTATGTCATATTCGCCTGTCTGCTAATAGCTAGTCAGTTCAGGACAACATTTAAAACAATTTACTTTACGAGATCAATTTCTGACATGTTCTGGAAAACTGTATAAGTGTGTATCGTTTTCTTTTTTATTATTTAAGATTATTTAACATCGCTACCGGTTGCCCATTTGAGCGACCTGCAGTTTACCTAACAACACCTGTCCTGGGTAGGCTCCGTGGTTAACCAGTACTTGGTGCACCAATCCCCGTAAGACACTGCCAACATTTTCATATAAAGAGACACGGTATATGCGTGACTCGAACCAGTGACCATCAGTGATGATATGTTATAGTGTATATATAGTGTCGATGTCACAAGGTGAGAAAACTGTGCAGCCAAACTAGGCTAAAACCCGTGAACTTTTCGCTTACGGGACGAAAGCTCTACACTCTGAACTAGCCGAACGTTGGCTGTCCGATTAGCGTAGTGACCAGCGCCCTCGCTTCTCACCAATGCAATCCGGGTTAGATCCTCGGACCGGGAAGCATTGAGGTGGTACGGTGGTCGCCAGATCGGACAGGTGGGTTTTCTCCGGGTACTCCGGTTTCCACCCACACAATGACCACATTTATGTTTTCATCCGCGCCATAGAGAGTGATTAATATAAGTTGTTAGAACTTGCTTCGAAATCGTTGTAAAATGAATCCATTTTAAACTTTAATAGTTTAAATTGGGTTTTGATTCGCCCAATTCTAACATAATGAAACATTATATATGTAATGCACATGTACATGCTTAAAGGAATTTGAATTTCATGTAATTTGTATTGTACAAAATTGATAACGTTTTACTGATTCAGGTCTAGAGTTTATAAAACATTTCTTCAGTCTCAAGCTTCTGATTGGTTCAGCTGGAAGGTAGATATCAGACTCAACCAATCAAATGACTTGCTCTTGAATTTGAGATTTAAGAATGTTTATATAACCTCAAGGCCTTGTCTGACAATAGTATTATATTGTGGTGGTTCTGCTTAATGTAATCATATTGTATTGCCTGTATTGCTTACATATAGTCCAACAGCTACATGTACATTGATATGACAGATTTGTTGGGTCACAAGTGTTGACAACATTAGAAAACTACAAGCACCAGAGTGTATCACAAACGTTTAGCTAAGCTAATTTGTGACATTTAATTGAGCCGTTGAATACTGATATACGATGTACCGGCATATAGTGACATTAAATATGTAGATGTTTTTAAATTCTTTAATTCTTTTAATATAGCCCAACTTGTATAACATGGGTACAAACACAATTAATTATTTCTCAAATTTTATTTACATTTTTACAACTTTTAAATTTCGATGTTTCTTCAGCTTTATCCACACATGGGCGTTACTCTGTAGCTTGCTTTTATATAGTTGATATAAGGACCAAAGTACCCAAACATCCATAAGCTGTAAAATATGGGATGTGTGTTGTGGCAAAACATACACAATATAAGGTTTATGGCCCAGTCAATGATATGTGGTGAAAGATGTGACCGATGGCCACCATACAAGAGGAGTAGATACTCGCTGCTCCAGCTGAAACACCTTCCATCACTTATGTTCTAGTCACGGCCCCTGCAGTACATCAACTAGTACAGAACCTGCAAAGTACAGAGAGCTGCTCCTTGTCTAACAAGTACAGAACCTGCCAGAGAGCTCCTGATGTACATCAACACACTTGTACAGAACATAACAGAGAGCTCCTGGTGTACATCAACAAACTTGTACAGAACATAACAGAGAGCTCCTGGTGTACATCAACAAACTTGTACAGAACCTAACAGAGACATCCTGGTGTACATCAACACACTTGTACAGAACTTAACAGAGAGCTCCTGGTGTACATCAACAAACGTGTACATAACCTAACAGAGAGCTCCTTATATACATCAACAAACTTGTACAGAACCTCCGTAACACTCTGGTATGCATTAGTAATAGATCTTGGTGAATACATGTATTGCCTGCATTTTCGCCATACAAATGGACTGCCATACAAATAAAGACAACTTAAAACTGTCCCTGCATGACACATCGTGTGCCTTCTAATATCCATCCGCGTGCAAGGATACAGATCGGAGAGTAGGTCTCCTAATATCCATCCGTGTGCAAGTATACAAATCGGAGAGTAGGCCTCCTAATGTCCATCCGCGTGCAAGGATACAGATCGGAGAGTAGGTCTCCTAAGGTCCATCCGCGTGCAAGGATACATATCGGAGAGTAGGTCTCTTAATATCCATCCGTGTGCAAGTATACAAATCGGAGAGTAGGCCTCCTAATGTATATCCGCGTGCAAGGATACATATCGGAGAGTAGGCCTCCTAATGGCCATCCGCGTGCAAGGATAACGATCGGAGAGTAGGCCTCCTAATATCTATCCGCGTGCAAGGATACATATCGGAGTGTAGGCCTTCTAATATCTATCCGTGTGCAAGTATACAGATCGGAGTGTAGGCCTTCTAATATCTATCCGTGTGCAAGTATACATATCGGAGTGTAGGCCTTCTAATATCCATCCGTGTGCAAGTATACAGATCGGAGTGTATGCCTCATAATGTCCATCCGCGTGCAAGGATATAGATCGGAGATTAGGCCTCCTAATGTATATCCACGTGCAAGGATAAAGATCGGAGAGTAGGCCTCCTAATGTCTATCCGCGTACAAGGATACAGATCGGAGAGTAGGCCTCCTAATGTCCATCCGCGTGCGCAAGGATACAGATCGGAGAGTAGGCCTCCTAATGTATATCCACGTGCAAGTATACAGATCGGAGAATAGGCCTCCTAATATATATCCGCGTGCAAGGACACATATCGGAGTGTAGGCCTCATAATGTCCATCCGTGTGCAAGGATACAGAACGGAGAGTAGGCCTTATAATGTCCATCCGCGTGCAAGGATACATATCGGAGTGTAGGCATCCTAATGTCTATCCGCGTGCAAGGATACAGATCGGAGAGTAGGCCTCCTAATGTATATCCGCGTGCAAGTATACAGATCGGAGAGTAGGCCTCCTAATGTATATCCGCGTGCAAGGATACAGATCGGAAAGTAGGCCTCCTAATGTATATCCGCGTGCAAGTATACAGATCGGAGAGTAGGCCTCCTAATTTATATCCGCGTGCAAGGATACAGATCGGAAAGTAGGCCTCCTAATGTATATCCGCGTGCAAGTATACAGATCGGAGAGTAGGCCTCCTAATGTATATCCGCGTGCAAGGATACAGATCGGAAAGTAGGCCTCCTAATGTATATCCGCGTGCAAGGATACAGATCGGAGTGTAGGCCTCCTAATGTATATCCGCGTGCAAGGATACAGATCGGAAAGTAGGCCTCCTAATGTATATCCGCGTGCAAGTATACAGATCGGAGAGTAGGCCTCCTAATGTATATCCGCGTGCAAGGATACAGATCGGAAAGTAGGCCTCCTAATGTATATCCGTGTGCATATTGGATCATTTTCGGCTTATATCTTACTTAAAACACACACTTATATAACAACACACTACTAATTAAAATTGTTAATTTCCGGCATTTACGCTTAGTATTTAATATAATATTATGGCCTTTTGACTCCAGTCCAATATTAATAATAATGGACTGCAAGTACAAAGGTATAACGTCACGATAGTATTTTAAGTAAGATTTAAACCTGAAACGAGATTCAATATGTAAAATATTGGTACTGTCTTCGCCGCTACACGCCTCACACAGTCAATTATTTTACATATTGGATCATTTTCGGCTTATTTTCGATACATATTAGAATGATAGAGCGAATCACTGACGTTGATGCAATATCAGTAGTATGCGCGAACATGATGCGCACACCCATGTCACCACGTGTATAACCCAGACTTGTGTTACATATTGCTTTCCGCCATCAGTATTGAGAAAATGAACACATTTTAATAAAGACAAGTTCAAAATGATATTTGATATGTTAATTGAGCAGGTGACACAGAGTCAACAGTCACGTCTTCGATAATGAGTGCTTGATTAAACTTGTAGTACTATGTTCACCGTTAAGTTATAAGAATTTAGTACAATTTATTGAAACAATAAGTATAAAGAGCTAATTGTGATTTTCTATACCGTTTCAATATAGTATTAATACTATTATACAGCGGCTTATTGTATGTTTTAGACTATATAATATGTTAATTATCATGCATTTTAATACAACGTTTTCTCACTTTCACCTGTGTTCTGTTGGTTTTTTTAAATATATATGGAAAATAGCAGTGCATTTTAGGTGCTCAAGTGCCCAATATAATGAACACGTTATGTCTTAATGTGGATGTCGTGATATGACTTGTCGACGGCATTATAATGAATACGTTATGTATTAATGCGAGTGCTGTGATGAGACTTGTCAACGGCATTATAATGAATACGTTATGTATTAATGCGGGTGCGGAGATGTGACTTGTCGACTGTATTTAATGAATACGTTATGTATTAATGCGGGTGTCGGGATGTGGCTTGTCGACGGCATTATAATGAATAAGTTATGTATTAATGCTGGCATGTGTCGTTATGTGACATTTCGCAGCATTATAATGAATACGTTATGTATTAAAGCAGGTGTCGTGATGTGACTTGTCGACAGCATTATAATGAATAAGTTATGTATTAATGAGTGTGATGTGATTTGTCGACGAAATTATAATGAATAAGTTATGTATTAATGCGGACACGTGTCGTGCTGTGACTTATCAACGGTATAATAATGAATAAGTTATGTATTAATGCAGACACGTGTCGGGATGTGACTTATCGACGGCATTAAAATGAATAAGATATGTATTAATGCGGACACGTGTCGTGATGTGGCTTGTCGACAGCATTATAATGAATAAGGTATTTATTAATGCGGACACGTGTCGTGATGTGACTTGTCGGCGTCATATAATGAATACATTATGTATTAATGCGGATGCCGTCATGTGACTTGTCGACGGCATTATAATGAATAAGTTATATATTAATGCGGGTGTCGTGATGTGACTTGACGACGACATTATAATGAATACGGTATGCATTAATGAGGGTGTTGTGATGTGACTTGTCGACGGCATTTAATGAATACGTTATGTATTAATGCGGGTGTCGTGATGTGATATTTCGTGGGCATCATAATGAATACGTTATGTATTAATGCGGTTGCCGTGATGTGACTTGTCGACGGCAAAATAATGAATACATTATGTATTAATGCGTGTGTCGTGATGCGACCTGTCGACGGCATTTGATGAATACGCTATGTATTAATGCGTGTGCCGTGATGTGACCTGTCGACGGCATTATAATGAAAAGGTTATGTATTAATGCGGATGTCGTGATGTGACTTGTCGACGTCATTGAAGGAATAAGTTATTTATTAATGTGGATGTCGTGATGCGACTTGTCGACAGCATTATAATGAATAAGTTATGTATTATGCGGATGCCGTGCTGTGACTTGTAGACGGCATTATAATGAATACTGTATGTATTAATGCGGACACGTGTCGTGATGTGACTTGTCGACATCATTATAATGAATACGGTATGTATTAATGCGGGTGTCATGATGTGACTTGTCGACGGCATTATAATGAACAAGTGATGTATTAATGCGTGTGTTGTGATGTGACTTGTCGACGGCATAATAATGAATACATTATGTATTAATGCGGGTGCCGTGATGCGACCTGTCGACGGCATTTGATGAATACGCTATGTATTAATGGGGTGCCGTGATGTGACTTGTCGACGGCATTTAATGAATAAGTTATTTATTAATGCGAATGTCGTGATGTGTGACTTGTCGACGGCATTTAATGAATATGTTATGTATCAATGCGGATGTCGTGATGTGACTTGTCGACGTCATTATAATGAATACGTTATGTATTAATGCGGATGTTGTGATGTGACTTGTCGACGGCATTAAATGAATACGCTATGTATTAATGCGGATGTAGTGATGTGACTTGTCGACGGCATTTAATGAATAAGTTATTTATTAATGCGAATGCCATGATGTGACTTGTCGACGGCATTTAATGAATACATGATGTATTAATGTCGATGTCGTGATGTGACTTGTCGACGGCATTATAATGAATACGTTATGTATTAATGCCGATGTCGTGATGTGACTTGTCAACAGAATTTAATGAATACGCTATGTATTAATGTGGGTGTCATGATGTGACTTGTCGACGGCATTTAATGAATACGTTTTTTATTAATGAGAATGTCATGATGTGACTTGTCGAGGGCATTAAATGAATATGTTATGTATTAATGCGGATGTCGTGATGTGACTTGTCGACGGCATTATAATGAATACGGTATGTATCAATGTGGGTGCCGTGATGTGACTTGTCGACGGCATTTAATAAATACATTATGTATTAATGTTGATGTCGTGATGTGACTTGTCGACGGCATTATAATGAATAAGTTATTTATTAATGTGAATGTCGTGATGTGACTTGTCGACGGCATTATAATGAATACGTTATGTATTAATGTGGGTGTCGTGATGTGACTTGTCGATGGCATTATAATGAATACGTTGTGTATTAATGCGGGTTTCGTGATGTGACTTGTCGACGGCATTATAATGAATAAGTTGTGTATTAATGTGGGTGCCGTGATGTGATGTGTCGACGGCATTATAATGAATAAGTTATGTATTAATGCGGGTGTCGTGATGTGACACACACCCCCCCACCCACCCCCCCCCCCCCCCCCACCCCCCCCCCCCCCCCCCCCCCCCCCCCCCCCACCCCCCCCCCCCCCCCCCCCCACCCCCCCCCCCCCCCCCCCCCCCCCCCCCCACCACCCCCCCCCCCCCCCCCCCCCCTTGCCGACCGGCCCCCCATTATAATGAATAAGTTGTGTATTAATGTGGGTGTCGTGATGTGACTTGTCGACGTCATTATAATGAATACGGTATGCATTAATGCGGGTGCTGTGATGTGACTTGTCGACGGCATTTAATGAATAAATTATGTATTAATGCGGATGTCGTGATCTGACTTGTCGACGGCATTATAATGAATAAGTTATGTATTAATGTGGGTGCCGTGATGTGACTTGTCGACGGCATTATAATGAAAAAGTTATGTATTAAT